>JAVXUM010000021.1:21158602-21171787 GCA_035590655.1 Pouteria glomerata
CACGATGGTAACAAGGATCATGGCGTCCAAATTAGGGGCGTCCGACCAGTTTTTTTTGTTTTACGCAAAATAAAAAATTGGCCATAAGGCTAATGCAAACTCCTGATAATTGGACAACGGGAATTTCATATGACACCGTGTTTGGAGTGTTAAATTTTATCAAATTTTGTAGTATTAATTATTTAATATTTTTTTAAAAAGGTTAAAAATATTTTGAGAAAAGTAATTAAAAATTTGTAAAGAAAATTGGAGAAAATAGCCCGTTTAGATACTCAAGAAACACCAAAAAAATACTAAAAGTTGACACTTCTATAATAATTTAAGTGTTTGGCAAACCCACAATTTTTCTCGCTTTTCTATTCTGTTACAGTAAATAATTATTACAGCGGGCCCCACTTTTTTCACTTTTCTACTCTGCTACAGTAAAAAATTTTACCAAACACTTAAAAGTTACTATTTTTCTACTTTGCTACAGTAATAATTTTACCAAACACCAAAAAGTTACAAAAAATTGCTAAAAATTATACTTTTGTTCACCAAACACACCAAAAATTACAACTCATAAAAAAGTACAAAAAATTATCAAAAATTTCACTTTTTTTCTACCTTCAAACGACCTAGTAAAAATTAGGGAAAGTTGAAGGAAGTAAAAATTAGAAAAAAAAATTGATGAATATCAAAGATTTTTTTGTGTGAAAAAAGTTAGAAAAAATTAAAAAAAATCAATAAAAGTTAAAAAATTGATAAAAATTAAAAACTTTTATAAAAAAATTTAAAAAATGAAGAAAAAGTTAAAAGATATTTGGTATTTTTTGGCTACATAGTATGCATATATTTATCACTAAATTATACTTTCTTGTGGTGGTTGATAAAAAATAGTGTTAGATAGAGTTTTGATATAATTATTATTTTTTTTTTTTTGAAAAAGAGGAAAATGACCAAAATTACATCACTATACGTCTCGAAAGAGAAGTGCCGATCATGTATCCAAACAGAAGATAAGAAAGCTTAGCTGGAACTGTGTGATGCCAAAGAAATTAAACATCTTGAGAAAAGGCTAAGTTAGTCATACCATCAGCTATGCCATTAGTTTCTCTATAAATATGCTTAAAGTTGATTTCCCAATCTCTAGCTAATAGTAGTTTAATGCATTTGATCAGATCTATGTTGGATACTGAAAATGTCCAATCCTTGCTTAAAGCATGAAAAACAGAAGCATTATTCACCTGAACTTTAAGTAATGGGTGTATACCAAACGATTCAAGGGTTGCCATGGCTTGGTCCCACGCAGAATAAGGTTTTGCATTTTATTTTATTTTTTTCTTTTTTATCTCTGTTCGAAATTAAGAGCATTCGTGTCAATATTTTTAACATATTCTTTCAAATATAATAAAAAAATTATTTTTTTATTTGACACTATTTATTTAATAACAACACGACATGCATTAGTATGCCTAAACAAAGTTTTAAAATATTAAATAGTTATTTCTCCAATTATTCATTTTTTTTTTCTTTGTAAAATTAAAAAAGTATGGCAAGACTTCCGGCCTAACATAGTAATTTTAACCAAAGTGGATTCGGGGAGTAACCTACCAACCGATGCGGGAGACTAATTATTCACTTATCTAAAAAAAGTGCAAAAATATAATAGTTGTAGAGAAAAAGAGAAAGAGGTGTATAGAGAGAAAAGGAGGGAGAGAATTAAGCTAAGAAAAATTAAAAATATATATATATTATTAAAGTAATGAATAATATTATTTCAAAAATAAAATAGCAATATAACAATTTAAATTATTAATTTAATTATAATAATTTTAAAATATTTAACGAGACACAATTTTAATCACATGTGTTAAAATAGATAATAGTGAGGTTGCGATATATGCTCATGACTTCATAAACCAAATTCTCCATTAAATAAATTAGTAATAATTGTTCACGGGACATAGCTCAATAATGAAAGGGTGAGAGTGAGAAATCAGTAAAAATAAGTCTTCGCACCCTACTCCACTAAGGCACATTTCGTGATTTACCTCTTCCACCAGATCACAGGATAAAAACAATGAGAACCCTCGAGGTTGGAGATCAACCTTTTTAGATTAGCAGATAATTTTCATAAACAAAGGGACCGAAAAATGTAAACGAAAGGCCAAAATAATTTAAAAAAAAAATATTGACAAAAGGGTCAATGTTCTCAACCACCCATAAACTATGACAAACGATATTAATATACTAGTTTTTACTCGTATTAATGGCACGTAGAAGCAAAATTTTAACCGTTAAATCAATGTATATATGTCAAATCAATGAGCAAATTTGTTATATAAATTAGGAAGTGCTAAACTAAATTAGTGGATTTGGTGTGTTCTCGTCTCCATCAATTTATTTAAACGCATTATCTTCTTTAAAATAGGGAAAGAAGAGTTCATTATTTTTTTATTTTGCTGTTAGATAATTAAAACGTTACAAATCTACTTATGATTGGTAAATAATATGGAAAATAGTATTAATTAAAACATCAAATAAAATACGATTTTACTTTTTCAAATAATACTAAATGAAATGACAAGTTTAATAATTTTGTCAGAATTCATTAAATAAGATAGCGAGTTTAAATTCTCTAAATACAGTAATATTGCGTTTATCACGTAATAATATTGCACAATTGAAAGTCATCAATTTTCAAATAAAAAATAATATCTCACGATTGTGATGATTTTTAATGAATTATGCTAGTAACTATCCGTCGTAGTGATTAGTGTAGAAAAAAATGATCGGAGAAGAATTTTCACTCCAAATAATATATCAATTTCAAAATATTGAATGAGATGTTATAGTTCCCTAAATTAAAAACTCTTATCTTTTTATTTTTATTTTATTTATTTAATTTATTTTTTTTTTTTTTGCACAACATCAAGAGCAATAAAATAAGAAAAACAAAGCTAACTGTTGCTGGAGCTAAACCCACAAAATTCTGCTTTCTTTGCTAAGTTTGTGTTGCATATTGTATGTGTGTATATTGAAAGAGATTAATCCCCCCTCATCTCATTAGAATAATCAGTTTATATACACCAAATACAAGAGTATAATTAGGCTATAATTAGGGAAACTAATTAGGCTATAATTAGGGAAACTACTATAATTAGGGAAACTAAATATACACTTAACAAAGATGATATACACAATCTGTCAGAATATATTTATCATATATTCTAACACACCCCCGCAGTCGAAGCGGGAGGTCGCCGAATGCTAAGACTGTCCCGAAAATCCTCAAATAACACCAACGGAAGACCCTTGGTGAATATATCTGCAATCTGATAACGCGAGGGGACATGTAACACTCGAACCTGGCCACGAGCCACCTTTTCTCGTACAAAATGTATATCCATCTCAATATGCTTAGTGCGTTGATGCTGAACAGGATTACCAGCAAGATATATGGCACTAACATTATCGCAATACACCAATGTAGCCTTCGGAATAGGACAATGAAGCTCTAACAGCAAGTTTCGCAACCAACATGACTCAGAAACCACATTGGCAATCCCTCGGTATTCTGCCTCTGCACTAGAACGGGATAAAGTAGCTTGACGTTTAGCGGACCAAGATATCAAGTTATCACCCAGAAAGACACAATAACCCGACGTTGAACGCCGTGTATCGGGGCACCCACCCCAATCAGCATCAGTATATGAAATAAGAGTGGATGTGGAAGATGGATAAAGGTGAAGACCAAAATCCATAGTACCCTGTATGTAGCGCAAAATGCGCTTAAGAGCGTGCATGTGCTCCTCCCGCGGATCATGCATGAATAAGCATACCTGTTGCACAGCATAAGTAATATCGGGTCTCGTGAATGTAAGGTACTGAAGTGCCCCTGCAAGACTCCTATAAAGAGATGGATCCTCAAAAGGTTTGCTCGTAGTAGCACCGAGCTTCGGTTTTGTATCCACCGGAGTAGGAGATGGCTTACACGATGACATGCCGGCTCGATCAATGATCTCAGCAGCATATTTCTTTTGAGATAAAAATAAACCACCTGTATGACGAGTGACTACAATGCCCAGGAAATAGCTCAACGGGCCCAAGTCCTTCATAGCAAATTCCGAGCTAAGAAGAGATATGATAGATTGACGGAGCTCATCAGAGGAAGCAGTCAAAATAATATCATCGACATACAATAAAAGATAAGCCATAGAAGTACCGCGACGATAAATGAACAAAGAATGATCTGAAGTACTGTGAGAAAACCCAAGAGTATGGACATAGTCAGCAAATCTCTTATACCAAGCCCTCGGAGCCTGTTTCAGCCCATAAAGAGATTTCTTCAGCAAACACACATATTCAGATCTATCATGATCCCGGTACCCCAAAGGTTGATACATGTAAACAGTCTCCTTGAGTTCACCATGTAAGAAAGCATTTTTGACGTCAAGTTGATGAATCGGCCAAGCCTTAGAAAGAGCCAAACTGAGAACCGTGCGAATAGTCGCCGGTTTGACTACCGGACTAAACGTCTCACCACAATCCACGCCAACCTGTTGAGTTTTACCATCACCTACAAGACGAGCTTTATGCCTCTCAAAAGAACCATCAGATTTTTCTTTATGAGCAAAAATCCACATAGACCGAATGACATTAACATTTGGAGGACGGGGCACCAACTCCCACGTCTTATTTTCAATAAAAGCATTATATTCATCATCCATAGCCATTTTCCAATTCGGGTCACGAAGAGCAGACACAGGGTAAAGGGGATTTAGACACTGAAGTAAGAAGGTTAAAAGACTTCTTAGGTTTATAAATCCCATGTTGACTCCTAGTAACAAGACCTGTGGGTAGACTAGAGTGAGAGATAGGAGTTGGATGAGGAAGAGAGCCAGGTGGGAGAGTGGAAGTAGAAGCTGGACTCGGCGAGATGGGCTCAGGAGAGGTAGGAAGGGGTGCAACCTATGGGTTTGTTGGAGTAGTGAAATGATGAACCATGTAAGGAGATGGCCCATCGTCCAAAAACTGATAAGTGTGATTTTGAGGTGTATGTACCTTCGCAAAGGGAAATTGCGTCTCATCAAAGAAGACGTGACGGCTAATGATGATTTTTCTAGATGACAAATCAAGGCATTTATACCCACGATGATGTGAAGGATACCCCAAAAAAACACAAGGAGTTGACCGGGGTTGAAGTTTGTTTATGATTGTAGAGGGAATAAGAGGATAACATAAACACCCAAACACCCGAAGATGGGAATAAGACGGATCCTTATGATAAAGAATGCGAAGAGGAGATTGATAGTTTAATAGCTTATGAGGAAGGATATTGAGAAGGTAAGTTGCCATTTGCAAAGCATGATGCCAAAAGAAAGGAGGAAGGGAAGCATGGGCCAATAAGGTACGAACAATGTTGTTGATCGTACGGATTTGTCTTTCGGCTTTCCCATTTTGAGGGGATGTATGAGGACATGAAAAACGAAATGAAAGACCATTTGCTTTACAAAAGTCCCAAAAGGGGCCATTATCAAATTCCGTGCCATTATCACATTGTATATTCTTTATGTCCTGCTCAAATTGGGTTCGAATAAATGTCTTGAAAGTCAAAAATGTGGAAAAAGTTTGTGATTTTTGCGATAAAGGAAATGTCCACAAAAATTTAGAATAATCATCCACAAACAAGACATAATATCTATGACCCGATGAACTCAAAACAGGTGACGTCCAAAGATCACTATGTATAATATCAAATGGCATAATAGTGCTAGAATTTGAAGCATAAAACGGCAACTTAATATGTTTTCCAAGAGGACAAGAATGACAAATACGAGTGTCTTTAATTTGATTACATTCAATCAATTTGTTCTTCCTTAGGGAGTTCAAAACAGGTGCTCCCAGGTGACCCAAACGATCATGCCAAAGGGATGGTGCCAAAGCAGCAAAAGTAGATTGAGAAGGAACAGGATTGGTGATGGGATAAAGCTCGCCCCGACTTTCACACCTCATTACCGGCCTCCCCGTCTGAAAATCCTTCACAGAAAACCCAAAGGGATCAAATTCAACAGAGACAGAGTTGTCAGTTGTAAATTTTCTGACTGACACCAAATTTTTAACAAGGTGAGGGGCATGAAGGACATTGTTTAATTATAAGGGAGGACACGGGGAAGACAATTTAGTGTGACCGTAGCCATGAATTGGAATCGATTGACCATTACCAACAATTATACCACGTTGATTGCTCATATTGAAATAAGACGTGAGGTTACCTTGTGCGGATGTCATGTGAGAAGTGGCACCTGTGTCCATGTACCAATTTGCATCCGGAGGAGTGATACCAAGAGTATGCATTGCGGCTTCAATGTCGGTTGAAGTTGGAGCTGTCGTGTAGGCGTGCTAGGGTTTGGGCCCAAGTATACCATGCTGTGGTTTCTGCTGTCCATAAGTGGGCCTGGCCCATGAATTAGAAGGATATGGACAAGGAGGTATAGCCCAAGGAGCCCAAGGTGCCATCCAGGGCCACAGCTGCCCGCCAGACCATGGAGCATTGGTCGGAGGGTGCTGACCTGCTGGCTGCTGCCCACCACCGCGGCTGTTGCCGCCGCCAATCTGACCACCACCTCCGGCATTACTCCCTCTGCCGGTACCCCCCTTTCCGCCTCCACGACCACCATTGTTGCTGCGATTTTTCCCTCCATTATGACTGCGGTTTTGGTTCCTCTTCCCACCATTAGTATTGCGGTTGGAAGAGGAATGATCAGAAATATCATGGGAGCCATCCAAATAACGAGCAACCATGGCGGATGAGGAACTATGTGCCGCCTTCTTAGCAAGGCCGGCCTCTTCAAGAGTGAGCATCAAACGGGCTTGATAGAATTTGGGTAAAGGATCACTTTGGCGAATAAGAGTGGCCACACCTTTGTAGGGCTCGGTGAGGCCAGAGACCAGTTGAAGAACAAGTCTATTGTTGTCGACGGGAGAGCCGACATTCTTGAGTTGGTCCGACAGAGATTTGAGATGTTGACAATAGGCAGAGACATTTGGAAAATCTGCCATGTCTACATGAGTGAAGTCATACTCAAGGGTGACGGCACGAGAGTGTTTGTTATCCTGGAATATGTCACGCAATCTATTCCAAGCCTCCATTGCCGTGGTGTCGGGTTCAAGAATTGTATGTAAAAGATCATGAGATATAGTGGCGTAAATCCACTGTAGAACCATAGCGTCAAGAGTCGACCAAAGTTCTTTCTCCTCCTCTGTTTGAAGCAATTTCTCCTTGCCCTTCGCCGGAGGAATAATATGATCAATTACTCTATGGGATCGTGCGTGAATCTTAAAGAGTTCCGCCCATGTGGAATATTGTACGTTCTCCATCGCAAGAGTGATAGGAACATGGTTTTTGATGTTGGATACAGCAAGAGCAGGATGAAAAGAAGATTTTGAGTCAGACATGGTGATTGAGAAGAGAGGAAGAAGAAAGGGGCGGAACTGTGCTGCGGAAGACAAAGAAAGGTAAGGATCTTTCCCTTGGGCTCTGATACCATGAAAGAGATTAATCCCCCCCTCATCTCATTAGAATAATAAGTTTACATACACCAAATACAAGAGTATAATTAGGCTATAATTAGGAAAACTAATTAGGCTATAATTAGGGAAACTACTATAATTAGGGAAATTAAATATACACTTAACAAAGATGATAGACACAATCTGTCAGAATATATTCATCATATATTCTAACAGCGTTATTCTAAAGTCCCCAGTCCGGGAAGTATGCTGACCTAATCGACGTTTCATTAATTTGTCAATGATTATGCATAACTGGTCTATTAATTGTTTGCTAAAGCAGAAAATTTTCGAAAAAAGCAAACGGCCTGTTTAACGAAAAAAGCCAAGTGGGAGAATCTTTTGCTATATAACATTATTTATTATTTAATTGATTAAAAAAAAAAACTATTCAAAACAAAATTAAGAAAGTGTTTGATTAGTCAAAATTAATTAGAATTTATTAATTTTTTTACTACTTTTTTTAATTAAATTTTGTACATATTATTTTTATATTAAATTTTCATATTTTTATTATATTTTTTAACCAAACAAATACAAAAATTAGCCCTTTTGCATGCTGAAAAGCGAAGTGATCGGACAAGCCAAGAACATATCCTCCCAGTATTCTCCATATATATTCAGAATCATGACTAAGCATTCTACTTATATTTGCATATATACACGCGCGTATGTACATATACATACAGACAGATTACAGGACAAGCAAAAAAATTATATATGCTCCTCAATCAGGTTTAATTTCCACCACATGCATATAGTTTGAATCACAAAGATTAATTGGTAGCTCTTCCCACCCCAGCCACCCCACTTTTCCTCGAGAACATAGAAGAAAAGATGAAGACTTCTTCAGATCGAGGGAAGACCACCGAAGACGTCTCACGAAAGAAAGGCGGCCTACGGACCATTCCTTTCGTCATAGGTGATTTTCTACACCATTTTTACGGAAATATAGTCTTCCAGAAATTTTTATACAAGACCATAATGATCTGAAAATGATATTTACATAATAAAAGATTTTCTTGGCGGGTCATCGTTTTAAAAGTAGTAAATTCACATATATGTTATTCTCATAAAAATTTATGATAGTATAGCACTATTCTAATTAATTATCCCTACATGTTCTAATTTAATCATAGGACATAATTAAAAATTAAACATAGATGATAAATATTTGATCATTAATATATATATATATATATTGTACGTAATGTAATGTCTTGATGATTAATTTTGTGAAGCAAACGAGGCGTTTGAGAAGGTAGCAAGTTTTGGGCTTCATGCAAATATGATCGTGTACCTGAAAAATGAGTATCACATGACCAACGCGGCTGGAACCAACGTGTTGTTCTTGTGGAATGCGATATCGGATTTCACTCCTGCCATTGGAGCCTTTCTTTCGGATTCTTATTTGGGTCGCTACCGGGTCATCGCACTCGCAAACTTTGCTTCTCTACTCGTAAGAACATATATATATATATATATTAATTTCCGTTAAATTTCTGAGTTTAGGGTTTTCTGAGTTTAATTAACTTATTTTGATTGAATTAAAATTATTGATTTAAGTACGTCAAGAGATGAAGTGGTTTTTAGCAACTCTCAATTTAAACTGGATTGAATATATATATATATGTGTGTGTTATTGTGACAGGGAATGCTTGTGCTGTGGCTCACAGCCATATTTCCACAAGTAAGGCCCCCGTACTGCGACCCAAAAGGCCCCCAGCAGTACTGCCTACCAGCAAAACCATCTCATCTCGGACTCCTCTTCTCGTCACTTGCCCTGATGTCCATCGGAGCGGGAGGGATTAGGCCATGCTCTCTGGCCTTCGGCGCCGACCAACTCAACCGCCCGGAAAATCCCAGAAACGACAGGGTCATGCAAACCTTCTTCAACTGGTACTATGTTTCGGTGGGGATTTCTGTGATGATCTCGGTGACGGTCATAGTTTATATCCAGACAAAGCTTGGTTGGGTAGTGGGTTTTGCTGTTCCTTTGGGTCTTATGTTGTTGTCTGCTGCTATGTTCTTTCTGGGATCTCCTCTTTATATTAAAGTAAAAGCGAATAAGAGCTTGATCACTGGTTTTGCTCAAGTCATATCGGCTGCTGTGAAGAACAGGCACTTTGATTTCCCGGCGAATGATTCTTCCGATGTTAGGTTTCATCACACCAAGGGTTCTAAGTTTGTTGCACCAACGGAAAAGATTAGGTATGTGTACAGCATTTCTCTATCCATGTCATCACCATTTTGGAGTATTCTGTTTTGTATTACGCAAAGCCCAGTATCCATTCCCTCTGAACCCACTTTGATTCCATTTGAAACCACTTCGATATTATCGTTCCTATATTGATATAATCGCCCCACTCGCTTTAGCCACGCATTTCGCATGAGAGTAGGGTTCATCTCTTGTGTAAGACAAATACAAGTAGAGAATTCCATCAATTATATAAGATAAATAATTTTTGTTAGGAATCAATGTGAGATAATTTTTGTCCGCATGGACATAAACACAAACATAGGTTGGATTATATCAACGTTTGTCTATATAGATACAGTCACAGTGTGAATTATACAAAGAGGCTCAATTAAAAATTTACTTTGATATTATGTTAAAAAGTCTAACAATATATAAAAGTAAGGATATCAACTTAAAACATAAGGATTATAAGGATTAAGATAAGAAAAATTCATTTCTTATATAAGGTTAAGTAATTTTTATTATAAACTGATATAGAATAATTTCTACTAGTTATAGTACCTGAATGTAATATGTATGAGTCACAACTCTAACATTTATAAATGAAAATTAATTTGGTACAAGAGTAGTGATTTTAGGTATAATATCGAAATAAATTTTGGCTATTTAAATCAACACTTGCGATAATGGGTTCATTTAGCGTAATGAAAAAAAATAAAAAAAAAAGGCAAAAAATGTGGTTTAGAAAATTTCTTAATGATTGAGGCACAGTCATTAAATCACATTTTTTAAATATAAATAATAAAAATTTTTAATTTTTACATTTTTTTTAAAGAAAACTGGCGAACAATTTTTTTTTTTTTTTGTTCAATTGGAATGACTTTATATAAGAATTTATTGAAAGTGGTTAAAAAATTTTTGAAATTTATTAAAAAGTGATTACGATTTGTGAAATATTATTGAGGTTTGTAAAAAATTTATTGGGGTTTATAAAAATTTATTACAATATGTAAATATATATATGAATTTATAAAAATTTCATAAAATATATTAGAAAATTTTAGATTTTTTTAAAAAATTTTTAATATTTTTCGGTTTTTGATGACGCGCCAAACACGCACAATACATGTCTTTCAAACGAAAGCTAAGTATCTTTTTAAAATGGTAGAATTTAGCAGTCGCGTAACTTAACAATCAAATTGATTATTTTTATCACTAAATGTGGTTAAATTAATTTTGTTTTTCTATCATTTTTAACTCGATAATGTATAATATCCAGTGATTGACAGTGAAAGCGTAATTACTGAAACAAAGACTTACCCCTTACCACTCGAATCAGGGACGAACTTGCAAACGTTACAGGATGTCAAAACTAAAGCTCGATCACAGACCTAGCAATTTTTTTACAAAACAAGAAAAAGAAAACATTTTTCTCTTATTTTCTATTTTCAAGTATGTTTTCCAAAAAAGACAATACTTAAACAAACTATATTTTTCTCTTGTTTTAATATTTTAATAAAATAAAATAAAATAAAGAAAAACGAAAATCAAGGTGAATATATGGTTAAACCATTCCCACAAGTTCTTCCAATACATACCGGCAGTATGGTTGTTAGCTAAAACATAGATTGTTAAAAGTATTTCAAACACTGATCTTGATTTTCTTTCAATTTAGAAAGTGCTACATATATATATATATATCTATGTATGTCTATGTAAGTTCCACTGCAAGAATTCATCACACTCTATCAAAGTTAATTTGTTTATCATAGCACTCTTGTTTGAATTATAGATTTGATTTCATTTAGTTGAAATTTTTATCAATTCTAGCATTTCAAATTAAAATAAAATTTTTCATAACTTAAATTTTGAAACTTCTATATTATTTAAAATTTAACTCAAAACAATAGAATTTAATGAGAATTCTTTCTTTTTTTTTTTAAATCATTTAAATAATTAGACAAATTTTCTTTCAAATGTCATATTTGTCATATTTTTTATTTTTTTAGAAAAAAATTAAATTTAATATTTTTCTTAAATTAATTTAATTATTAAATTCAAATATATATTTCAAATATAATATTTTATTTATCAAATTAAATCAAATTAATTTTAAGAGAATAATATTTTGAAAAGGAGAATAAATTTTATTTAGTTTGCTTTTTTTTTTTTTTTCTGGGCTCTGATCCTCAGGTGTCTGAACAAAGCATGCATCATTAGAAACCAAGAGGACGTAAACGAAGATGGAACAGCCACAGATCCAGGGAACCTCTGCACAGTTCAACAGGTGGAAGAACTAAAAGCAGTGATCAAAGTCCTCCCCATCTGGTCATCAGGCTTCATGATCGGCGTGACCATCAGCCAACACTCCTTCCCAGTCTTCCAAGCCATCACCATGAACAGACACCTAACCAAAAACTTCGAGATCCCACCGAGCTCCTACGGCGTCTTCGGAATCCTCTCCCTCACGATCTGGATCGCCATCTACGACCGCCTTCTCGTCCCTCTCCTCGCAAAACTCACGAAGAACCCCAAAGGCCTCAGCTACAGGCAGCGAATGGGAGTCGGACTCATAATCTCTTGCATAGCCACGGCAGTATCAGCAATCGTGGAAAGAACGAGGAGAGCCAGAGCCATCACGGAAGGCAAAGGAGATCAACCGTATGCGGTGATTCACATGTCGGCAATGTGGCTGGTCCCTCAGCATTGCTTGACTGGAATAGCCGAGGCTTTCTACGCAATCGGGCAGATAAATTTCTACTACTCTCAGTTCCCGACGAGCATGTCTAGCATTGGGATGGCTCTGTTTTCGGTGGGGCTTGGAGTAGGGAACTTGCTGGGGAGCTTGATTGTGACGATTTTGTCTCACGTGACCAGGAGGAATGGCAACAGTTGGGTGTCTAATAATGTCAACATGGGCCACTATGACTATTACTATTGGCTCCTCACCGTCTTGGGTGTGGTCAATTTCTTCTACTATGTGGTGGTCAGTTGGCATTATGGTTCTGAGGAAGAGAAGGTTTGGGATGATGATGATGATGATGGGAAAGATCACAAGCTGAGTGGTGAAGATATTGTCAAAGCACAGGGATCTCCCATTTTATTTTCTGCTTGACTTTTTTAGTTCTAACTTGAACAGTATAGCTTGTTAATTAAATTGGCTGTGCTGAACTTTGTATTTGCTCAAAGGTTTAAAGACCAATACAATAAAATTTTAGAGTAATAGAACTTTTTTACCAAAATTATGTTTGTTAGATGAATACATAAATTTATAAATCCGACCTAACTTGCATGCCCAATAATTGATCCCCAATGTACAAGCGCATCCTCACAGTATTATTTTTATCTGACCAATTAATACACAGAATATTATACCTACCATTTCAAAACCGTTTGGGTCACCCCAAAAAAATCATAAAAGAGTAGTTTTT
>JAVXUM010000021.1:21233321-21264429 GCA_035590655.1 Pouteria glomerata
TTTCACATCCATGAGTGTGTGGACCCACGACAAAAGCTGGTCTATATGATGCTTGTAAGGAAAGTAATGTCACCATGAAAAAAAAAACGTATAGATTCTTACTTTTCATTGCTTATTCGCAACTGATCACCTAGTTACAGTACTTGCAACATCTCTTGAATTTTTATGATTTCTAGTTTTAGAGTTTTCAGACTTGATGGGGTGCATATTTGTCCAATATTATGGTATGTTTTTTCTTTTTTTTTTTAATCTTTCATGGGTCCACAGGTAATAACAATTTGATTATTTTTTGTAGAAGAGTTTCAATCGATGCCATATTTTTCAGTCTTGCATTTATGAGATGCCTTATCTGGTGGTATTCTTTCCTTTATATCTCATTTTTGGTTTCACTTCATCTCAGTTGCAACAACTTGAACTTTGCGAGGCGTGAATACTGTAACAACTGCAACAGGTTTCGTTATGCACCTGGAGGGAGTCCTCGGAGGAGATATCCTGGTCCACCACCTCCCCATGCTCCCCCACGACGCATCCCTGTTCCTCCATTGGAACGATCTCCTGTGAGGGCTGTGAACGGCTATAGGTCACCACCTCGTGGTTGGGCCAGAGATGGTCCAAGGGATTTTGGGGGTGGTGGTCCTCCTCATCCAAGGTATGAAGGGAGGTTTCCTGATCACCACATGCGTAGAGAGCGACTAGACTACCCAGAAGAAGAGTATAGAGAGAGGAAGTTTGATAGACCAATGCCACTTGATTGGGGAAACAGAGGCCGTGGAAGGGATAACTTCCTTAACGACAGAAAAGGATATGAGAGGCGCCCGCCATCTCCACCGCTACCACCGCCTATGCCTCCTCTACATGGCCGATGGGCACGTGATATAAGAGAAAGGAGCAGATCTCCTCCAATTAGGGGAGGACCACTGCCCAAGGACTATCGTCGGGATGTATACATGGAACGGGGACGGGATGAACGGCGTGGTATGGGCCGAGATCGGATTGGTGATGCATATTAACTGTTGTTGGTGAGGAACATAGTTTTGGTTTGATGGGATGTATGTTTCTTTATTTAATATGACATATTAATACTGAGCTTAAGATGACTCCTGAATTTGAAAGCGCTTCAGTCATGTTGTGAAACTTGGAATATGAGTGAAAACTGCATTCTCTTTGTTCAGGAGTTGTGTAGATGCTGTCAGGTGATTTGTGGTATACCTAATTTTTGGGGTGGGAATATATGTCTTTCTTTGTTAGTTCCTTCTACTCTTCAGTAGCTTTAATGAATGAGAGTAATGTGAGTGGGGAAAGCCAATAGAGGAGGGCATTTATTGTTTCCCAATGTTTAATGCTCCTGTGATCATGCTATATTTTGTGCAAGTCTCCCTGTTGGCTTGATGAATGAGAGACGAGGGCACAGGATCAAGAATATCTGTTACTGGCTTCAGTATTTGTTCTGTTTCTTGATTGTGTTTGGCCCTTACTAGTTTCTGGAAAATTTTCGTGAAGATGCTGATTTGTGACAGGTGAGCTGTAAGGTCTGAATGACAGTGACAGCGAGAGCTATAATTTTTTTGCCAATCTGGACCGTCCAGTGGTAGTAGAAAGCACGGGTCTCATCTTGGGCTGCAAGTGGGTATAAATAGCTCTGTATTAGTATGTTTAAGCTTATTTGTTAAGTTTATTAACGCGTTTGAGCCGAGGTTTAAAGGAGTATATTCAAGTTTGTTTGTTAAATTCAATGGCGTGTTCGAGCTCGAGTTAAGCATGCTCCTGAGCTTTTAATTGAGCTTATTAATAAAAAATTAAATAAATAAATAAGTTTTTTAATAAACAAATATATAAGATTCTCTAACATGATAAAAAAAAAAAAAAGTATAAATCTTAACTAAATTAACTTTAAGTGTATTTTTAAATATTTAAATGAACATGTTTACAAGTTATAAGCATTTATATTTGTAAATAGTAAACGAGTTTATTCATTACTTTTATCGAGTGGAATTTATCTTTTCTTGAGTTTGGTTTGTTTGTTTATTGAGTTTAAGGAATATGTTGAATCTTTATTTGTTTGTCTTCTAACAGGCTTGTTTGCAAACCGGTAAGTCCAGCATTTAATTCATTTACCGTCAATTAATAAACTGCATATATACTGAGAGTGAATGTGAGCGTTTTGTGTTGCATTGATACACGTGCTTGTGTTGCGCATGCAATAGTTTTACATGTAATGATCTGATTAGGATTATAAATAAGGCAGTGTCTGATTTGTGTAAAAAAAAAAAATATTTAAAATCTCTAAAATTTATTTCACTATATGCATTACGAATTCACAACTTATCTCATTTTATCTCATTTTGTTTCACTTTTTATTACTTCAAACACACCATAAGTTGGTCCAGGTATTGTTTAAGATTGGCTTAAAGAAATTTATGAAATTTTAAAATGTGTTTAAATTATTTACCTAAAAAAATATGTTTAAATCTAATTTATTTATATTTTTGGACTTATTTAAGTTTTAAATTATACTCAAGTTTAATTTATTTTCTTAACAAATATTTCACCGATTGAGTCGGACAAAAGAATCACAACTTTAATTTGCTTTATAATTCTAAAAAAAAATAATTCATGTAATTACTCTTAAACATAATATATTTTACATATTTTGGGGAGGGAAATACATTGGGAGAAATTCACTCCTCCTCTAATTCAATCATTAAAAGCACGTTTCTCTGTCCAGCTTATCTTCGCAAGATCAAATCTTGTCCGTCCATTGTCTCCCAGCATCGCAAAACGTACACCGTCCATTCACCATCTCCACTTTACCTCACGAGTCAACAACCTCTTCCCAGACTCTTTAGCGCCAATCTTATTTTACTTTTCCTCACAACGCAGAAGAATCTCATGAAAACGCCACTCTACTCGGAGAAATTATCCCCGCTCCTAGGTACATATCAAATCTTGCTACTCTCTCCACACACGTCACGCCACGTAACAAGACGGTATTTTAATCCACACGCTGTGCCCTCGCCCACACGAGTTTCGTACCCGATCCGACGGTCAGTCAATAGCCTTCGACCCATCTATGAATTTTGGCCGTTGGATTTTTCCTTTCGACACGTACCGCTGGATGGCATCATCAAGGGAATCTTACCGTCCAATATTTACAAAATTCAATTTCAAAAGCTGGAGGGGGAGGAGCGAGAGAAGCCTACCGTACCCCTCCTTTCGATTTCTCTCTCTAATAAATCTAAGCAAAGTTTCTCCGTTTCCTCTCGCTGCCTATACATACATATAAACGTATGTGAATGCGTGGAAGGATCGAGTTTTCGTTGATTTTGGTCAATCCGCGACTGTTCTCGACCAACATTAGTTTGATTTCGACGTGATTCTTAGCTGCGGGATGACGGAGTTTCGGATTTTGAACTGTGTTTTGAGCGGTATTCGATTCAAAAGGCGTCGAATTTGAGGGGATTTGTGGAAATTGTGTGATTATTGGACAGAAATCAGTGAATTTGAGTGAATTGATTTGAGAATTTTTGAATTTGTGAGTGATTGTTTGGTGTTTATTTTATTTTGAATTTGAAGTTGATGGATAAAGGCGAAGGAGGGGATTTCCCTCCAAAAAAGGCTCAATCGGATACACTTCTGACGGGGTCGACGCTTTCGGATTTTCCAGTGAGGAAGCTCGCGAGGCAGCTGGATTTCACCGGTGTCGGTGGTACATCGGCGGCTGTGGTGTTGCCGGAGCACCCTCAGCAACTGGTCGTTCAGACAACGAGGCCATGTCTGCAGGCACAGACTGCTTCGCAGATGCAGGCGCCACCGAAGCCACAGTCGCAGCAACAGCTGCCGTTGATGCCTATGCAATCTCCGTCGCCTCTTCCTTCAATACGGCCTTTGTAAGTCTTCAATTGTATCTTTTCTGTTGCGTTTTCATTCTCAAAGTTTCAAATTTGTTTGAAAGGTTCGCTTTTGCAAGTAAAAGTTTTCAAAATCCTGAAATTTCCAAGGGTTTTGATGTTCTGGTTCTCTCTCTTACAATTTGCTTATTTTAGTTATATTTTTGTATGATGGATTATTGCTGCACATTATCCTTTTATGGAGGATCATGGGAGGTGGAATGGAATGCCTAACAGGAGCATACAAGCTTAACAGGATCTCGCGGTTAAACTTCATATACATATTTTTGTTTTTCATATGCATTGGGAGTACACATTTAAGCCATTTATTTCCATTGAAAAAATTGATTTGTATACCTTTTATGCTTAAAATGGGAAGTTTGTTAATATGAACTTGAGGCTAATTATTTATTATTTTCTTGGGGTTGGGGAAGGGTGTCACTAAGGAATTAGCCTTTTGATAACTTTGCCTATCAACAATTTTTCTTTGAATGTTAAACCATAAAACTTAACTAATTTTTGACAGGGAACATAGAGACTGATATGAATATTGAGGAGTATTTTTTCTTTTAGGTTCTAATTGCTGTACTTTAGGTTCTTTTTTGGATGTATTGTACTTTGGTTACTTACCAAAAAGGAAAAAAAAAATTGCAATGTACTTTGGATGAAATACTGATTACAACACTGGGTGAGTTTTCCTCTTTTTTTTTTTTCCTTTAACTTATGGTGAATGGGGGGCCTTAAGGCCTCGAAGTAATGGTGGATGACAGCATGATGATTGGGGGATTCAGAAGGACTTCATGTCTGGAAATCTTGTTATTTTATTTTCTGAATTTGTTTGAACTTTATTGCCATGTGTTTTATTCGGAGTTGACTTTCCTTCCATATGGCTTGTGTTGTATAAGAAACACTTCTTGAAGGAAATTGGCTATAATAAACTATGCATCCAAACCTTGAATAACGACAGAAGAAATGTTTGACCACTAATTAGGAGTGCGTTTACTTTCTCCTCGAACACAGATATGCATCAGCTTTGAGCTTTTCAACCACTTATTTTAGGTTCCCCTCCCAGGAAAAGGTGAAATAAGGAGTAATTCATTTATTTTCTGTCAGTTTCCTTATACTGTTGAATAACAATATCGTTGTGAATGAGACCCTATGATTCTGAATGCTAATTTTATCTTGTTTTCCATATGCATCAAGTTAATATATTCTTGGCACAAAGTTGAATATTTGCAAGTGCTTGTACACAGATACACATGAGTAATAACGGAAGGCAATTTTGTCGTAAACCTTGATGCAGGAGCTCAAACTATATATTTTACTAATGAAAATGGTTTTTCTTTCTTCAGAAAACCGGAGTCTCCTAGAGCGAAGGCACGGACAAATGTCGAAGCAAAAGACGGTACTCCAAAGAAGCAAAAACAGTGCAACTGCAAACACTCAAGATGCTTGAAATTGTAACCTCCCAATATGCTCATTTGGTTTGGCAAAAGACTTCATCAGAGATTTGATATGTTGTCTTGCTTTATAATTTGTCTAGCGAAATATTTATGTGAATTTCTGGTCAAGAGTAGCTGTCGTACCATTAAATTTAGGTTTATGGTGGCCATTCTGTTATTTTTCTACTTAATCTGGACCTATTTTTTTTTTTTTTTGGTCATAAATCTCTTTGTGGACGAAAAATCATAGGATACAGTTATTACCTTGTATTTGCCAAAGATTTAACAAGTTTCTAAGGATAGATGCAAGCAATGTTTTGTGAACTTAGGAGGACCAGCAAAGTGGACCAGGTCAATCGTTGGTTCTATCATATTGAACAATGATGTAAGATTTATGTCATATTTATTCTAAATACAATGATTAAAAATATTACCAAAAAAAAAAAAAGATTTAAATTCATCATAATTTGGGAGCCAGCATAATATTAAATTTAATTTAATTGATCACTGCTTCTTGGCTATAGTTCCATTACTGCGATTGAATGTGGTGGTCAAGGGTCTCAGACAGGATGACCAAGATCTCATTTGAACGCTTCCTAATCTTTGGTCAGGTTAGATTCCAACGTATCATTACAGTTTTAAAAAATCCATCTTAGGTTAGATTCCAATGCATCATTACAGTTTTTAATAAACGCATCTTTTAAAAATTTTGGCACTCCTACAATAATCTTATATCTAAATTTTCAGCACTAGCTTGTGCACTGTCTTGCCATTCCCCTACTGGTTCCTTAAGTAGCTACAACCCATATTCAATATGCAGAACCATGCTCAGCTTTTTGTGTTATAAAGATTAAGACCTTTTCACCGTTACAAATTTATTCTTAACTTTCTGTTCTTATCCTCTGTTCCACTTCACCTTTTCTTGCGTTAAGTGTTTCTTGATGGACTCAATTTGCTGCAAACTTTGTCTATATGCTTTTTACTATATTTATCTGACCTTCCATTGATGTCGAAATCATACTTAGTACACTGGAACTTGAGATATTTTTCATTATTTGGTGATCTAGCCCTGGGTTCATGCGGATTGGTTGACTTCTTTGTTTTCTGACCCCAATTTGTATCCTAGTGATTTGGGTCTTGGAATGCATGTTCCAAAATATGTTACACTTTCATTCTAAAATGGTGAATTTAGTGATCCAAAGGGACCCCATAATGTTTCCCTATATATTTCCTTCAATGTTACTAGCCTTCTTAATTGTTAAAGCAATATAATTTTGTAATCGCTGATGATTTTTAGATAATTTGGGCATTCAAAAGATGCTCAATTGTCTTTCTTTATGTTACACGAAGCTTAATGCAGCATAATGTTAAATATGTCAATCTTTTGTTCAGGTATTGTGAGTGCTTTGCATCAGGGATATATTGTGATGGGTGTAACTGTGTAAATTGTCACAACAATGTCGAAAATGAGCCTGCCAGGCGAGAAGCTGTTGAAGCTACCTTGGAGCGTAATCCAACTGCTTTTAGGCCGAAAATTGCTAGCAGTCCACATGGATGTCGGGATAGTAGGGTATGCATCTCTATAAAACTTGTGTACTACTTTGCAAAAATACGCTATAAATGGTTTCGTTGAAAGTTTTGAGATCATTTATGTTTGCATCTAGTTGTCACTTGACAAGTTAAATGCTAGTTATTTGAGCTATTTTATCACTGCCGGTGCTGTTAGTGATCCATAAGGGGTTTTTTAAATATCTCTTGCTATTTAAACTTCTAGGATTTACTTATTTTCACTTTGTACCAAAGTGAGCATATACTTGCAGTGCAAGTTTGGTTTTCAACTTTTTGCTAAAACTCTTTGAACAAGAGTTCAAAGCTGGGTGTTTTTCAGTGCAGTGCTTCAGAATTATGCATAGCGTTTTAACATAAATAATTTCAATTTTGTTTTGCAATAAGATCATTTAAGGAGTCCCTGCTTCAAGAAGCATTTAATGATGCCTATGTTATAGCCAGTGCCTCTCAGAAAAGGATTGAGGTCTCACACCTAGGCATTGGCATGCAAAAAATGTTCCTCTTTGATTTTCAAAAATTTGCCGTTTTCTCTTTCAAGACTGCAGTTCCATATCTGCTTCCTTGAACATTGGTTGTTCTTTTATGGTTTTGTTCACAGGTTAGTTTGATGCAGTGCAAGGCAATTTATTTGTCTATCTACAATGGTATTCCTGCTCCTATACAGTTAGTGTTAGCACTTTTAGTCTAGTTAAATTATGAATGCTTGAAGACACACCTTTCCTATCCAGGCTGTCATTGTGCCTTATAAATCATTGAACTCAAACCAGGAACCGTTAAAACCAAATTGATATCGACTTTGACGCACAACTTCTTCAATATGGTAGGCTCTTGCCTGAAACACCAAATGCTGCAACTCCAGAATTTGTTCTCTATTTTTTGTGACTATCTTCTGATTCTCTAAAGGAAGGATAAAGATTGAAATCTCTTAAGAAGGATCTTCTAGGGCAAAATTTTCGAAACCAACAAGAATCACAGATGACACAGTGCACTAGTTTATGAAAAAAAACTATGCAATGGACTAGTTTATACCAGTAACATGATTAACTTTATACATTGAACTAGTTTCTAGAAAAAACTATGCAAATTGTATTGTAATTGTTAAGATAGCTTGATATTCACATATTGTTGGGACATACTCCACCTCTCTTGGCCTCTCTCCAAACAATAGGTGTGCTTGTCCACATTCAAGTGCAGCATCTATGCAAATACATTATTAGGCCCTTTTAAGGACCCTGTTATGTAATCTTAGTGGTACTGTTACCAAGGTTTTATTTTCTTATTGAATAGGGCATGAAAGGTTCTTATGACTTGGCAGAGTCTATAGTAACTAGGAGCATCCCCATTTTTTGGGATAAGATACTATCATGACCATAATTATACTTATTCATTCCCACCTTGAAAATTTTCTGGAGGTTGGGGTTCTTTCAAATTTTGATTCTGAACCACTGTTAATCACTTAGCTTGTTCAACCCTTAAGTTTAGCATGGTTCTGAGGAACAGAAGTTTTTAGAAAAGAAAAATGAAATATCTTGTGTTGACATTTTAGTAGTGTCCTTAATGTAGTAGTACTGAATTGTGTTTGGAAACTAATTGTCAAAATTTAAAGGCTTGTCTTCTGGTTCCTTCGTGGAGGTCCATCTGCAAGCAGTGTCGAACTTGCTTAGTGGTTCAAAACATGGAGCAACCCTAGAAATAGAGGCCCATGAACAATTGGTTTCTTATCTCCAACTTACAAAAATAGTTAAGATGAGATTAAATTGGGGCCACATCACTACACTACCATTCACTGGTTAAAATTCATTTTTTTAACCAGAGTCCAGTTTTGTTTTTCTGTTTTGCTCTTTGATATCTTTTTTTTTAAAGATATATTTATGTCTTTGTCTGAAAGTGTTAATATTATTACTGGAAAGAAAATACTGGATGGGATTTTCCAAGTTAGATGAAGCTATTAGGACAAGTTCTTGTTAGAAATTTGATATATATAGCTAGAACACCAAGCTTCTTGGACTACAACTGACATGCACCTGAACTGGCTTAAAATAAATGTAGGAGGAGGCTGGGGAAGTTTTGGTGTTGGGAAAGCACAACAAGGGATGCCATTGCAAGAAATCAGGGTGCCTCAAAAAGTATTGTGAGTGCTTCCAGGCCAATATTCTATGCTCTGAAAATTGTAAATGCATGGATTGCAAAAACTTTGAAGGTAGTGAAGAGAGGCAAGCTCTCTTCCATGGAGATCACGCCAACATGACTTATATCCAGCAGGCAGCAAATGCTGCTATTACTGGTGCTATTGGTTCCTCAGGCTATGGATCCCCTCCATTGACAAAGAAAAGAAAAGGTCAAGAGCTCTTTTTTGGGTCAACAGACAAAGATCCATCCATTCACAGGCCTACACAATACCAGCAGGTAAACTTGATATCTGCATTCTCTGTTAAGGATTGGCTCTTCCTTGCATAGTTAATGAAAAAGTCGTTAACTGATAATTATTGTTTGAATTTTTTTTTGGTAAGTATTATTGTTTGAATTTGGTTTCACATTTTATCTTCTGAGCTTGTTTGTTTATTTTTTTGAGTTAACATAAATAAGTAGTGTTTCTTCATTGATAATTGATTGTGTTTTTCTGGGAACGTTTGCATTTTTTCAGTGTAGATTTTATTTTTTTGTACCATCTGATATTTATTTCTGTGGCTTAGGATCAAATGCACTTACTGATTTTTAGCAATCAGTATGTATGATATCTCACCTGTGCTTTCCTATGTCAAACAGGCAAACCACATAAAAGCTTCTGCTCACCCCGCTTCTTTGTCTTCCATTCCCGTTGCACATGTGAGTAATAGTGCAACAGTAGCCCCTTCAAAATTTACGTACAGGTAAATATTCTTGCTTTCATTCAAAACTCAACCAAGTACTTGGTTACAGAACTAACTGGTGTATGATGGTTGAAGATCACTCTTAGCAGACATTATCCAACCACAGGACTTGAAGGAACTTTGCTCAGTTTTGGTGGTGTTTTCAGCAGAAGCTGCTAAGACTCTAGCAGGTATCAGTGGATATTTCGTATATAGAATTCAACTTATAAGCTTATATTAAGTGTGGTACCTGATTGAAAAATATCTTCTTCTCGTGTGCAAGCATGTGCGTTTGGGTACTACATGAGCAGCATGTACATCCATATGAATATCTTATGTGAATACAGCTTTTATTATTATTCCTTTTTTTTTTCCCAGTATTTTTCTCCTTGCACTGGCAGGATAGTAGCATTGCTTGCGATTATTTTCAGTGGAGACAGCCGATAACCTTTATTCAAATTAGTGATTAATTCTCAAAAAAAAAATGCTAGTTTTATTTAGTTACTGTGTAAATACATGTCCTCTCTTTTAAGAATAGTGTACAAGTGCCTTTCAAGCCAAGAATAAAAATTAATATAACCTTTATTCAAATTCAAGGTTACTCTAAGTAGGATATTGACCTAAAATTGGATTACCTTTTTAGCATAGTTATCTGATTATCATCTCGATGATGATACCTGGATATTATGCTGAAATAGCTAAAATACATTATTATGAAGGGATCATCGTCGCTACATCTTTGTCTCAGATAATATTTGGAAGTATCCAAAAATTATTATCATGAGGGAAACATTGCAACTGCGCCTTTCCTAAATCATCACAAAATATTATTTCAACCATTGAAGCCTGAAATTGTCTTGACTGGTGAAAAATCAAGTATATTTGGACAACAAAGCTGTTGACAGCTCTGCTACGTAGAATTTCTTTTTACCTTTTTCTGGAGGGGGGATCCCTTAATGGTACCGTTTCATTGAAAACTACAAAAATGCATCCTTCCGAGAATTCCTTATTTTAATATTTGTAATCTAATACATCCAGAACAAAGAATTGCAATGGAGAGGCAGTCAGAGGATCAAATGAAAAATTCCCTTGCTTTATCTGCTCAGGATCGGTTACAGAGCCAGAGGGAATCTGAAGTTGAAAATGCTACAGCAGATGATTGCTCGAAGGGAAGCCAGGCTGAGAAAATCAGCACCGATGAGTCCTATTCAGATGGTCCAGATGTATCAAAAGAGAGGCCAATGTCTCCTGGAACTCTAGCATTGATGTGTGATGAGCAGGACACAATGTTCATGGCTGCTGCTTCACCTAAAGGGTTAATGGGCCATGGCAGTAACACGTCTTCACAGTTGCCTCCAGGGCAGGGCACGACAGAAGTTTATGCAGAGCAAGAAAGGGTAGTTTTGACAAAGTTTCGAGATTGTCTTAACAAGCTTATCACTTTAGGAGAAATAAAAGGTTAAGTGTCTATCTATGCTCTGTCATTATTCCAAAATTTGGAACACTATTAATGAGATAGTAATGGTGACAAAATTATACGAACTCCCTTGCAGAAAAAAAAAACTATAAATTTTTTTCAAATATATCTTGTTAAAAATTCCAATGAGGAAAGTATGCTAAAAAACTTATAGTATTGTATACTAGAGACAATATATGAGGCTTATGATTTAGAAATGTATGGCTGTTAGAACAGAGAGCTGGGAGGGACTGGAAAGGTTCTTGGACATTGTTCATCTATTTGATTTGTTACTGAGTGCCACAAACATCTGCGTTTTAGAAATTTGGATAATTGTTCCCTGCCATAAATCACGTCTTCTAGAAATTTATGATACTCATTATTTTAGAATTTTCGTTTGTGCCAGTTATTCTGAGAACTAATTGTGGTTAACCTTTGCATATTACAGAGACAAAGTGTTCTTCATTGGCCAGAACCGAGTCAGGAGGTCTAAAAAATCCAATAAGCAATGGAGCCGCAAACTCCAGAACAGAAACAAGAAATCAACAAGAACACTTGGTCAATGGAGTTCCAAAATCTACTGCTCCACCCTCACCTCTGACATCTCTTGTGGTTTCTGCAGCAACCACTGCTTCGATTAGTGACTCGCTTTCAAAGATTACTTCCCATGCAGAAAACGGGGATGTTAAACCAAGGACTCAGAAACAAATGTAAAAAAAGATTTAGGAATGAAGATTCACCAAGAGGTATGCCGCTGCATCTCTGTAACGTTAAGCCATTGTTGGCATGTCTTTGATGCAGCGGCGAGATCACATTGAGCTCTCTGATTAGAACTGACTAGGGTCTTGATCCATTTCTTATACTAATTCATTATGGTATATTTATATCAATTTTTCAACCCCCGAGTAGAGTTTCTTTAACAGTTTGTGTAGAATTTAACCTCAATGCTAGATATCAATTTTCATCTTAGCTTGTATTGCTATAGATTATACGGCTAATATTAATCCATTCGTATTGCTGAGAAAAAAGAGCAATCTATAATTTTTATTTATTCTTCTATAACTTCAGAATCTCTTGCAAGAGTAATTTCGAATCATATTTGCCTTTTTTGTTATTTTCTGCGTGGATGCTGATCATTCTCATGGATGAGATTCTTTTACAGAGTTCGTTTGATTTCCTTTGGATGTCATTCAGTTCTCTTCGTATAACAAATTGTTTTATAGACGGGGGAGATATCAGCGGTCTCCATTCGCTTATAGTTGACTTTGTACTCCTTGATTCTCATTTTTCACAGTTGTTTTAATTTAGGTGTGTAAATTACAATGCAAAGTTAACATAATCTGTTAAATTTAATTAAATTTATATTTAACAAGTCAAAATTGGTTGTAATTTTTTTTTTTTTTTTTGGGCAAGAGCTAGATACAAAATTTATATATAGATTAATTTTTTCAATGTTTGTTTGCACAATTATATACGAGTTTTCATATCATATGAAGCATTAATCTAATTAAGTCTAATATATTAAGCTAATTTTGCACTCCAATCTAAATCACAAGTTTGTAATTTTGGACAAAACCTCAAATCACCCCTAAATTTATTACTTCAAATATTAAAATATTTCAAGTGTTGTCTAATTAGATTGTGTCAAAGGAAGTCCACAGTGCTATTGTTGAACTTGCCACTGTAATCACGCTTCGTAATATTCTTTCCACTCACTATGTATGTTTTTAAGGATTTCATTACAGTTGAGTGAGGTCGACATAGATCAAGGAGCTAGACCGCGTTGGTAAACATTAGGCTCTGTTTGGAAAGTCATAGCCTAGATTTTTTTTGAAATAATTAAATTTACCCTCTTATATTTTAATTTTTTTAACCAATAAAAGGCAACAAAGTCAAATTAATAAAAAGTTATAAAACTAACTATTAAAAAAAACTATTTTTTTTAACTTTCCAAACACACACAAAAAAAATAAAAATAAAAAGTAAAAAAAAAATAATAATAAAAAAATAAAAGACCAACCTAAGCCTTAGCATCTCATGTTCATGCATCCGGATTCAAATTTGACTACAAGCATGCCTGCCCTCGTATATTGAAGATTTACTGATGTTCTCAAAAAAAAAAAAAAAAAAACAACCTCCATGGCAATGCAGCAAAGTTCTCAATAACATCATTAATGAGAAATATATGAAAAAAAAAACCACCACTGACGATCCGTTGAAATCAATGGTGTAAACAACACATCTCTGTGAGAGTGGATTCTTATTGAATTTGAAAGTCGTGAATCCAAGCTAGCAAATGGCGGAAGGTTGTATCTTCGACACAAACTAATATGCTTGATGGCTTTTGACCAGCACAAACTTATTGCCTAAAGTCGTGACCTTGAAGCTGAAGATGTTGAAGCAGGTGCACTCTGCAGAAAACCATATATTGTCAGAACTGTATAAACACATACGCGTGTGCGCCCTTTCACTGCTTTCAAAACCCTAAAAAGCTGTCATTTCTTAATTATAATATAAACACCGTTACCATGATCGAATAGTACTTCAATTCATAATTATTGGGTGTCAAAAGAAATTACTCAGATTTATGAGTTAATGAGAAAGAGGAAACCTTTAGTTGGTCAAACTACACCAGCTAATGAAATTAGAGGAAGAAATAGGATGGGGATCTCACCAGTGGTATGCCTTTCACTGCTCTTTCTTCCAAAAACCTTGAAGGTTTATAGAAGCCACCATACAATTCAGACCACTTCTTGAGACTCTTGTATATATGATTAGGCCCCAAAGAATCAGCCCAAAATACGATACCACCCCTGCCAACAGAAGAAACGATTATTTAACAAAGGTTTTTTGTGGTAAACTGTTAACCACTAGCTCACATAAAATCCAGAGCTGTTAGGGATAGGGAGATTTTATTAGTACCATGATTATTTTACACTCTTAACAGTTTATGTGCTAATTCAGAGGTATGCACAAGAAAATCAATTGATTCATATGAAATATATGTATGACGCTCAACTCTGTGCACAACAGTATAAGTGGCCTACCACTGGGAAACAACACTGGTGAAATTTTGTAGAAGCCTGCTGTGAGGTAATTCCAGGATTACCGTAAAGATAGGGTGATGGTTCAATATTAAAACCCTATCAATTTTAATAGCTTCAGAGAATTTTTTTTCTCAGAATTCAGAATTACAAGTCTACACTACAGACAACGAGGCAAGTCAAAATATTTTACTCTCATAATTTAATGATAAATAAAAGTGTAAGCCATCGGGTGATCTTAATAGTCTACTCATCAATTTGGTCTAAACGTCAGGACACAGTATGAACAACTCCATTTAACATTAGAAGCATTGCAAAGCATTGTGTCTGTAATCTGTACGTGGCTAATAAAGCACAATTAAAGAATGTCCATTTAATATTTGATATCATGGCTACAAATACAATTTTATAGTTGGATTACTATCACATGCACGCACGCGTGCACTTGTGAAGGCATTCGTGTTTTTATTTTTGGATTGTCAATAACCTTTTGCAAGTATTTATGACTTTTAATGAGAAGAGTTTTTTAGTTCACAAGAAGCTGCTGTGACAAGTCTCTACAAATAGTTTAATGTCAGTATTATATTTTTCCATGAAAGCTCAACAACAGGAGCCATGAAAAAAATGGACACAAGCACTTGTCTCAAAATACTTACCGGTAAGAAGGGAAACTCATTCCAAAAACACATGCAATGTCAAGGTCTGATGCTCGAACTACAACTCCTTCATCCATGACACGGCATGCCTCATTCACCACAGGAAAAAGAATCATCTCTACGATTTCTTGGTCGGTAACAGATATAGGCTGTTAGTCATGTCAGCAAACTTGTCAGAGCCTCTCAAACCAAATGTGCACATACATGTTTGTATTTTGATTCATTGCGAACAAAGTTAAAGGACCACATGCAAATACGAGCTAAGTATTGAATGTCATTTGATGCAATGGAAAATTTAACTTTTCATTGCACAGAAGAGGTACCTTTCCACCGGGCATAATATTCATAATTCTTCTACACTCCTCAATAACTGGAAACACTGAAGGATCTGGTTTTGGCTTGCTTCCCTTCTCATATATGTAGTATCCTTTTCCATTATTTTTGCCTGAAAACAAGTGTCTCATATAAGGCTGAATCAATACACCAAAATACAAGTAGGAGTAATTGTAGTCTGCCATTACCATCTCGCCCATTTTTCCTTAAAAGTTCAACCAAAGGACACCGGAATGTGCGATCAGGAAATGCACGACCAAATTCTTCTGCAACAGCAAGGGCTACACCATATCCAGCTAAGTCTTGGAGCCTGTGAGCAAAATTCAAAAGCAACAAGTTTCATAATCATCCATTTGAAACCATCTATGGTAGCAAAGAGGCAAGAATGCATTTAAAAAGAAAGTTAAGATTAGGAGTACAATGAGATTCATAGTCATCTAAAGCAATTCGACCCTCCAAATGGAGCTAAATATTTAATTGTACAAATATGAATCATTTGTGCAGAACCCTCTCTAAAATTTTTACATATTCAAATGCATGTATTCAACTCTTAACAGAGCAATCATCATTCCTTGAGGCAAGAACTAGAATTTGACGCTAAACATGTGATGGCACCCACAGCATGCTCCTCATACCTTACTTGATTAAATCTGAAATACATGCCGCATCTCAACACAACTCAACAAAGCCATAATTCCAAACAAATGCATATGACGTATTGCTAACAAATTCAGAGCATCAACTGATACTTCTCTTCATGATAAAATTATAGAAGTGCATTGAATATTGTCCATTAGCAAAGCTATGCAAAATGCAATGTAATGCATTAAACACCCCCACCCTCCCAAAACAAGAATAATAATAAAATAACAATAAATAAAGTGATACCAGGGGAAGAAGATTACTGGAATGGGCCCATGGGTAAACCAAAACTGCTGATCAGCCTGTCAATTCTGAACACATCAACACCTAGATTGACCAAAACAAGTGCACCTTGTGTGTAAGGGAAAAAGGTTCGATTGACAGCAAAGCCGGTACAGTTTCCCACCACAACAGGAATTTTCTTTATGATTTTCCCAACTGTCATGAGATCAAGAATTACTTGGGCAGAAGTCTTCTCTGTCCTTACAATCTCTAGGAGAGGCATCACATGAGCAGGACTGTCACCAAGAAAACCAAGTTAGGATAAAAGAAAATATTCCTAACCATTTTTAAATATCAGTGCATGCTATTGACTTCAAACAAATTATGCACATCTATGAACTTCTGCCCTTTTTTTGTTGGGTTGGGGCTAGGCGGTGGGGTGTTTTGAGGAGGTTGAACTAATAACATATTAAAAATTTCCACTATTGTGATTTCATATAATTCGATGGGGGATAAAAGGGTTTCAGAATTTCAAGTTTTAATCTGATTTATTC
Organism: Pouteria glomerata; assembly: GCA_035590655.1. Taxonomy (NCBI): domain Eukaryota; kingdom Viridiplantae; phylum Streptophyta; class Magnoliopsida; order Ericales; family Sapotaceae; genus Pouteria; species Pouteria glomerata. The sequence goes on from JAVXUM010000021.1 coordinate 21,249,976, forward strand.
CTATCTAGGAGCATACTCATAATTTTCCTTTTCTTCCCTCCTGGTGCTCTTTTTGCAATTTTTCTTGATTTCTACTTTTCATTTTCACAATCACGATCACCAATACAAGGACATATTGGACAAATGAGTCAAATGACTAGACAACTAAGAAGTATGGATACGGAAACCCATCAACTTTCCCAATTATCGGGACACAACACGATAGAGAGATGTTAATGAATAAATAAATATTAAATATTTTCTTCTAGTACATGAAAAACTGCTTATTCAGTTTCGTAGTAAAAATACATTCATCTTTTATTAATATCTATTTAAATTTTTTTATTTACAAACCGCTAGTGTTTACGTATCAAAATATATAGATATATATTTACAAACAAATTTGAAATTTCAAGTCTTAAAATTCATAAAATAAAAAAAATAAGGTAATTCCCAGTTTCTTTTTCAAATGACAATATGTTTCATGAATGTCTAAGTTATGAATATGCCTTAATTCCAATGAATGTAAGTCTTCGACGCAACATGACACCAGTACGTCGCCTTCTTAGAAGAAATGTCTACGCTACTTAGCTGGACAGACCAGACAGGCCACCTAATTCTTAGCTATGGTTATTCAAAGTCAAATACTACTCTATACTAATGAGGATAAAATAGTTAATTTTCCTATATCTTTAAGTCTAAAAACTTATATGTTTCTTAAATATGTTTTAAAGTAGTGGGTATATGAGGCATTTAACCTAAAAAAATGTGCCCCAATAATGCGATCTTGAGCGCTGGTCTTTTCTCCAACTTTATTGAGGTCAATAGTAGATGTATTTGTGGCCAAAATGCAATGAGGAGGGCAGGCCTTCTCAATCTCACTGAATATTGCTTGTTTCAGTGGAACTTTTTCAATGACAGCCTGCAATAAGAAAAGGGTGGCATCAAATGACTTGTAAAACACTCGGTGAGCAAATATATAATCATCAGCGTGCCAATAATGGTCATTTACTACAATAAGAATGAAGCTTGAACAAGAAAATTGAACCAGCCAAAGTAGTCAAACTTCTTGAAATCATAAAAATTGTAAGATTTAGAAGGTAATTTCTCTTGAGAAATTGAAACTTGATAGAGCACACCTCTATAACCATATCCACATCTCTAAATTCTGCATAGTCCAATACACCTTTGAGCATTGAAAGGGCTTTATCTGCTTTATCTTGTGCCAACTTTTTTCTTGTCAGTAAGCCCCGGACATTTGCTGTAACATAATTTATTTTTTTTTGAAAAAAGATAAGTAAGTATATTCAAAGCATCAAAATGATGCAAATGAAGAGATACAAGAAAACATCAATACAACTACCAACCTACTCCATGGTAGTAATAAAGGATAGAAAGGAGCATAAGTCCAATTCTTTCCCCCCTTCCATCCAACTATAAAAACAAGAAAGAAAAAGGCTTTTGGCTCTTAAAACATTCCTCTCCACGCTCTCAAAAATCCTCCCGTTTCTCTCCTTCCAAATTAGCCAAAAAAATCTCAAAAATCTTTTCTACATGCACTTTTAAGTAGAACTTACCTTCTCTTTCCAAGCTTCCGTCTCTTCTGTAACTGGGTACCTTAATGCTCCAAAGAACTGATATTGTTGATCCAGAGGCGTCATTCCTTCATACTTCCCATAAGATCCACCGTGATTTGAATCTAGCAAGCTATTTGGAAAAAATAATTATCATAAAGCAATGAAATCAACCTGTAAATATAGGTGCAAAAATAATTGCTTCTGTGTGATTTACCTAGGAACTGGGTCGTCCATTATGTCTCTAGTCACAACCTCTAGCATGTTGAGCAATACAATCACAACCTGATCCTTGTCTTCTTTTCTATTTTCTCTCTGAAGAATTAAGCCAACACACTTAGAATTCACAATAAAGCTAAAAAATACTCAGAAACAGCAATGTGAAAGTATTTCTTATCTTATACACTTACCAGATACTCAATAAGGTTAACAAATTGTTCATAGAGGCTAGGCAGAGCACTCATGTTGAATTCCTGTATCAGATCATCTTGTTGTATATGATCATCGACTCTGGAAAAAATCTTATCTATAACGCTGGAAAAAATTAACCAACAGCTAAAAAATGAGACAACTTAGAGAGAGAGAGAGTTATGCTTAATAAGTGTCAGATGATATTATCTTACACTTGTTCTCGGTCTCCTAAGACTAGGAATTTGATAATGTTTTTACACGAAGCATAACACTCCCTCACAGCACAGAGCATATAATTATCTGCATGTAATCTCTTCTTAAGTTCACGATCTCTACCATTGCTATCTTTAGCCATATCCAATGCTATGGGAAGCTACAACAGTACACAAAGGATTTATGTATATAGTTTATTAAACAAGTATTGGGAAATAAAGTAGCAAAGGAGATACAACCTCAGTCAAGGTAAGAAAGTAGATTAGGAGATTGAAACCTTGCTCGCAAGTAAAAATGGAGGCCATTGGATAAGATCTAGATCACGATCAGCCCAATATGGGACAAGCAATAGGTTCATTTCTCTGTAAGGACATGAAAATGAGCACTACAGCATGGTACCCAAAAGAGCACAAAGTTAAATAAATACTGCAAAGGAAAATATACACAGGAGCTTGTACAGGCCATAAGAATACATTCAAAGGGAAATTTTTGCTGGTGCTGGAATACTTATTTTACCTATTATTTATTAGATCTTCCTCTCTGAAACTAGTAATTATTTTGTTCCACAGCTGAGCAAATCTTGCCGCCTCCTTCTCTTTGTTAGATGGGATCTGACAAACAACCAATTCCTGAGATTTAAAAAATCAACTAAAGAAGTAGGTAAACATGGTGGCCATGGTAATATAGTGAGTAGTGACCAATAATAAAGAAACAATAATCCCACCTCATCAAATTTACGAGATAAAAAAGCTTTTAATCCCTTATTATGCTGCTGATTCTTTTCCAGTGGAATCAAGCGGGCATTGAAAGCACCTGGCAATGATTGAAATCGGGACCTCAGCATTCCTAGCGTTCGAATCTGAATACAAAACAGAGACAATGAATTTATTATTTCAAGGACCAAATATCAATGAATGGCAGAAACAAACTACCTTTCTTGACATTCTAAGTTACTAATAGAAAACCCAAATATGACATGGCACAAACATGGAAACCCGAAATTGACAGGATTTAACATAAATGTAACCGATAATTAAAAAAATTTAATTATTTAACATGTTCATTAAGTTTTGAGATATTTGAGCATTGACACGAATAGACACAATTATGAAACTGTACACGACATGTGAACCTTGTAAGATTTTTTGTGGCAACACCATACAAAATCTTAAATTAAATATGGCAGATTTAAATATATCTGGATTTGAAGAAAGAGTTTCCTAATTGATTAAGATTCCAATTGATAAAGAATTCTGAATCCAGTAAAGCTTCCAAATCAAATAATGCCAAGATGGTTGTGAAAAGATAAATTTGGGAATCAGTCAAAAGAGATCAGCAAGTTTCCAAATTCCATCAAGTTTCCTAATCAAAGTAAAATTCCTAAACAAGTAAAAGAGAATTTGAAAGGAGATATTCAGAAACAAATCTAGAGCCAGAAGACTTTCCAAAACAAGTAAAAGAAGAGTTCTTGTTGAAAAATGCCAAAATAGTTTTACGGGAAAAAATCCAGAAGACCCCGCAGGCAGTGTGCGGGGAGCGCGCGACTGCGCTAAAAGGGCGCTGGGAAACCGTAGGGAGCACGCAGGTGCGCCAAGGTAATTTTTCAGCACGACGAAATTCCAGTAAGCTGTGCAGGTTAGGCGCAGGATGGGCGCGGGTGCGACCTTTGAGTTTCCTAAACATACGAAACTTCCTATTTTACCAGACTAGAGTAACATTTGTAACTCTATATATATGTACCCACCCTTAATGAAATATATACACTTGGGGGAACATATTATAGAGATCTAGAGAGAGATTCTTTTATTCTTAGGGTTTTCACGTTCTTTCTCTAGTTTTGTTTTGTACTCATTCTTTTCTGTGAGAGGCAGAAAATTTACTTGTAGGGTTCATCGAGTGATTCGAGTAAGAGTGGCGAAAGGATTCGTACGAGTGAGTCGTCGAGAATCCGAGTAGAGTCTTGTAACCCGTTGATAGTAAAGATTCTGTAATTGAGATTTTTCTCCTTGTGAAAGGGTTTCCTCGTTATTTTCTTGGCGTGATTATTTTTTTATTTTGTGTGATTACTTGGTTTGAAGAATTTTTCAGGGTTCATGCCCTTGTTTCTAAAAAATATCATGTCCGTACAATTAAACTCAAACCGATTTTATATATATGGCTTCCAACCTACCAGAATCAAGTTACAGATATATTCCACAAAGATTACACAAACCAATTTAACTCAATTACATACATGCACGGTTCCATTTCTAGCTTTCATCCTAATATTTTCATTTACTTCACATGCCAAATCGTTTATCCAATTTATACACTTGATTAAGACCAAAGTTGTTCATGCTACGGGTATATAATTCCTACCTCTATGTGCCAAAATTAGAGTCAAAAGGACGCAATGTTGGGCCAAAGTGTAGCTCTTTCTCCCCTCCTCCTAAGGTTTTTCTTTTCGGTTTCTTCCTTCTTCTTTTCCTTTCTCTTCATAGACACTTTGAGAAAAACTCATACTCAAAACTCAGCCGTCTGATCGCACCAGAGTTCCCAACTCAGCCTTCAAACTCTCTCTGAATTAGTTCCACGGAAAGAACTTTTTCTTTGTTTTGTTATAACTTTTATAAAATATACTAAATTTATTAACATGATATCTATAACTTGTATTTTATAATTATTTTAATGTGACATTAATTTTTTTTGAGTAGATTACGCAAACCCTTTATAGATATATAAATTGATAATTTATAAATTCAAAATGGTATGACGAGATGCACCAATGTCGATATGCATATATTGTATAGATAATAAATCGATGAGTATATTATATACAAATTTAATTTTAATAAGCTAATGCTTTCAAATAATAATATCACGAATGTGTAATTATTAATGTAAAATGAAATTGAAAGTCAAATCTATTTATTTTTTTATTTTTTTGAGTTAAAAAGAATGATGTAAAAATAAATAGATATTTGTGAAAAATTTTTAAATTTTACTTACTTAAGTATAAAAAATAAATAGTAAATAATAATTTTAAGTTTCCTCACTTTTTTCTTACCACTACAAATTCATATTCTAAATAGAACATAAATATATTCCAAAATTAATAAAAATATCAAGGTATTCGAGTTTGTCTTGTGATTACTCATTCAAGATTAATTTCAAACATGGACAATTTAAGAAAAGCATTGTGGTAGAGAAAAATACATGACTTGGTTATGAATTTTCTACACTTGAAAAAGAGTTGATATATACATATATATATATATATCCACAAAATCTATGAATCATCAGAAGTGAACCGTCGGTAATTGACTAGCACGTTGTAATGTAGTTCATGTGAAATCATGGAAATAATCAAAAGAAGGTTGTATCCATCTCCATCTCCATCTCCATCTCCATCTCCTTCTCTCTCTCTCTCTCTCTCTCTCTCTCCCCACTTTAAATTGATTCCCCAGCCAGCTTGTCTGCAGAAGGCAGCTAATTGGGTACTACTTCAGATCCGAACGATCAGTTTATTTATTATACATTCAATGATTGTATTGTGTTCTCTGACTGCTGAGACCTGATCAAGGTTTCTCTATTAGCAAACCATTGACATGTTCTTCTCACGATCGGGAGCCAAAGCCTCTTCATTTTCTCCCCTTTGACATCATTTTCAGGAAGAGAATGATCTTGATCGTTACCACTCATCAGACCCATCTCCGTGAATCGTGGATGGACTGTGATCTCTGACATTGATCTCTTCTCGGTTGGATTCGGAACTCTTGATGGGAATGACTCACTTCTTCCAATTACTCTTTTCCTCTTGTCAATCTCTTCTTTGATACTGATCGCGACTCCACCACCATCACCATCTTTCTCAACGACTCCCTTCGTTGTAGATTGGTCTTTGCTGTTTTGATCCAAAGAAGAAAATCCATTGCTTGACACGGAATTAAGAAACATTAATAGATCAGAAGAACTTACGTCGCTCCACCGGTTCTTGAGGACAACATCAGAAACAATAACCTTGCTATTGAACTTATGCAGAAATTTCTGGTTTTTCCCATCTTGGATTGACACCTCTTGATCATCATCTTCTTCCTTCTTCTCACCCCTATCAACTCTCCTAAAGCTACTTCCAACGCTGAATCTCGACGACCCAAGTTGGTTGTCCTCTCTCTGGACAAAGAGCTCCACATTTGAGTTCTCTTCATCAACCTCTGACTGCTCAGTACTCCATAGAAACCTCAAACTATTCGGGTATTTCAAGAGTTCGAGGTTGCCGGCGCTGACCTTGTGCCTGCAAAGAGGACAACTAGAATGTTTTTCCAGCCATTGATCGACACAATCAATGTGAAAGGGGTGTCTGCAGTCGGGAAGCAACCGAAGAATCTCAATTTCTTCAAATTTCGACAAGCAAACGGCGCATTCGAGCCCTTCCCGGGACCCTTTAAGGGAAGAGAACCTGAAGAAAGGAAGTGATTCGATCACTGTTTTATCGATCCCGGAGAATCTTGACCCCGGTGATCTAGCAACAACTCCATCTGGGTTTTGCTGATTGTGAAGAACAGATGAATTAGATCTGCGACAGAACTTTGAGTAGAGAATGGGCATGATTGTTAAGGAAAACATGATGCTAAGAATACCAACGACACCCACGAGGCATGGTTTGAAATATTTGACGTTATCTTGTGAAGGCAGATCATCCTGGCTGTAGGGAGAGAACTGAGCCGCGACAACACAGAGATGAACAACTAAACTGAGGATCCTCAACTGCTCCATCGGAGGCCTGGGAGCTGCACTTTTCCGCGGAATTCTAAACATTTTTCCGCCGACCACCCTGCCGGAAAATCTGCACCTTTTGGTGCCTAGAAGGACCTGAACGTTCATATATATATATATATATATAAAGGTTCGTTTGATGTTGGTTTGTTATGCATGAGAAGTATTACTTTTCTTTTTTTTTTTTGGGTTGGTAATATCCTTCTAGTTTGCAGTTTTCGTAGAGGCAGAGGCGGCTCTTGTTAAGAATGTATATGGGTTTTTTTTTCTTCAAATCTTTACAATTCTTTTTTTTTTTTAAATTAAAATTTTTTATTTATGGTATAAATTATGAAAAAAATTTTTACTCATTACACAAATTATAAAATTATAATTTTTATTAATTTAAACAAATTTAAATAAATTTAAACAACACCAAATACCTGAAATTTTATTTCAACTTTAAAAGTCTACAATTAAGTTTGAGTCATTAAATTCATACAAGATTTCATTAAAAAGTTAAATTTAGAACAATTTCATCAATTAAATAAATTTTTAAAAAATTTAGGCTTCATTTGGTTTATTTTTCTGTTTTTTATTTTCTATTTTAAATTCATTTTTCATTTTGAGTTTTTAAAAACAAGAAAAATAGTTTAAAGAGCATTTGGTAACTTGTATTTTCAAATTTTATTATAGAAAACAGAAAATAAGTTTATATATAAAATAAAAAATGGTAAAAAATTATTTTGAATATTTTTAACTCAAATAAGAAAAACATAACATTTTTAGTTTCTATGTTTTGAAATTTTTAGAACATAAAACACATAAAATAGAAAACAGAAAATAAAAAATAAAAAATTAAACCAAATGCCACCTTAAAGGTTGAAAATTCAATTTAATTTCAAAAATGTCAAATCCTTTTATAAATTTACAGCGTCAACCTGTTTAAATTCATTTATTAACAGTTTATGTTGCACTCAATCAATTATGACCATATATATCTTTTTAAGGAATCCAAAACAATTTAATCCGAATTTATTTGGACGGGTTTATGGATTAGATTTGTATTTGCAACCACGACCTCTAAGCATGACTAAAGAAAAAATAACAGATAATTTATGCTTCCCTCCTTTAAAAAAAGTTTAATATAGTTTCCTATTCCTGTTTAGGCATCGGCAACTGCATTATACTCTTTAAGTTTTGTAGTTCAAGTTATTAAATTTTGAAAAAATTAAATGATGATGAAGTGAGGGAGAGGGAGAGGGAGAGGGAGAGGGTTGGATTTTAAAATTCATAGTTGACATCTGACCTGGTTGCCATTAGATTATCTGCTACGTTATTTACACTACAAATCCAAAGTCAGCTAATAGACACTTGAAAACCTCACCTCATCAAAAATTTTAACTTTTATGGAGCAGTTCACATTAGGAAGGACACGCAAGCACCTTAAGACAGTCATGCGGACTACTCTCATTTAATTTAGACTCTAATGAAATAATTTAACTTCTGTGGTCTGTTCTTCACGCCAAATATATACTTCCTCAAATCGAATCTGTTCAAAAACTAGGTTACGTGTGAAAAAGTAAAAGAAAAATAAAGAACCCAATAAAAAGAGAAATATGGAACAAACATTTGTCTGACTTGAATTGATCTGTTTGTACACTGTACAAGCCTTTATATAGGCACGGGTTAAGTACAGAAAAAAGAAAAAGAAATAAAATGAAAAAGTAATCCTATAACCAAATATTCTAATTTATGAATATACCATAAATATATTATATCGTATTAGATAAATAAGAATACACGGGTAAATATGGATACATGTATAAATTAGTAATAATTAAGAATATATTATATATGTTAATACCCCATCAAACTCAAGATGATAAGGAAGATGCCAACTTGAGTTTAGAAGCCAAACTGAGATGTCAAGTAGGTGGATGAGACTTGGTAAAAAGATCAGCAAGTTGTTCCGCAGAGAAAACATGTAGTAACTGGAGAGTGTCTTGTTTAAAATGATGCCGAATGAAATGGCAATCTATTTCAATATGTTTAGTACGCTTATGAAACACATCATTGTAGATTATCCAAATAGCACTAGTATTATCACAATACATAGATGTACTACTGGGAAAAGAGAGACCCATATCAGTAAAAAGCCAACATAGCCAAAGTAGTTCAGAAGTTGTATCAACTAGAGCCCTGTGTTCAGTTTCGGTGCTAGAATGAGTAATAACAGATTGTTCCTTGCTACACCATGAAATGAATGATGAGCCAAGTAAGAAACAATAACCAGTAGTAGAGCTTCGGTCTGTAGGATCATCAGCCCAATCAGCATCTGAGAAAGCTTTCAAGTTCAAAGAGGAGCTGGATGAGAAGAAAAGACCATGAAACAGAGTCCCCTTAATGTATTGAAGTATGCGAAGAACAACAGCATAATGAGTAGAACGAGAGGCATGCATAAATTGACTGACAAGAGTAACAGTATATGATATGTATGGGCGAGTCACAGTGAGATAAATAAGACTCCTAACTAGTTGGCAATAGAAAGTAGGGTCTGATAAGGTATCACCGTTAGTGGCAAATAGTTTCACATTAGGCTTTAAGGGACTATTAACAGTTTTGCTATCAGTAATGCCAGCACGAGCAAGAAGATCAGAGGCATACTTTGCTTGAGAGAGATGGTATCCTTTTATACTGGAAGTCATCTCAAGACCCAGAAAGTAATGCAAGTTGCCCAAGTCTTTCATTTCAAACTGTTGGTGAAGAAATTGCTAGAGAGCCTGAATACTAGAAAGATCATCGCCAGTAATTACCATATCATTAGCATAGAGTAACAGCAGAGTAATGCCAGCAGAAGGGCGTCGAATGAAAAGTGCAGAATCATAAGCACTAGGGGGTGAAACTTTGCTGCGTAAGGACTGAGTTGAACTTAGCAAACCATGGTCGAGGAGATTGTTTAAGACCATATAAAGCTTTTTGAAGTCGACATACTTTCTGAGGAGGATGAGCAAAACAAGGAGGGGGCTTCATGTAAACTTCATCTGTTAGATCATCATTAAAAAAAAGCATTCTTAACGTCCATCTGAAATAACTTCCATTTGCGAATAGTAGCGATAGTTAAGAGAGAATGGAAGGAAGTAATACGGGTAACAGGGGCAAATGTCTCCTCGTAATCAATGTCATATTCTTGAGTAAAGTTTTGAGCAACTAGATGAGCCTTGTAACATTCAATAGATCCATCGGCCCAAGTTTTGATCTTATACACCCATTTGTGCCCAACTGCAGTTTTATGTGGAGGTAAGTCAACCAGGTCCCATGTATGGGTAGAGATAAGTGCTTGGAATTCATTATTTTTTGTTTGCTGCCAAAGAGTGTTAGAATTGGCCTCACGATATGTGTGAGGCTCATAAAGAGAGGCAACAGTAGAATAACAATGATAATCACGAAGGTAAGAAGGAGGTGCTTTTACCTGATTAGAATGATAAGAAATGTTTTCTTGGGAAAGTGTAGATAAAGCAGGTTACAGATCAATGGTTGTATCAGGTGCATTGGTAAAGGGTGGCAAGTGAGCACCTACAGAGGAAGAGGAACCTACATCAAGTGGATTAGTGACAGGGAATAAGAAGATAAAAGGGTCAGTAAAAATAGGAGAATGAATAGGAGGACTCGACTGAATAGGAGACATAGTAGTGAACAGTCAATGTTCCCAAAAGGTAACATGTCAAGAAATATAGAGAAGTTTGGTAATCGGATCATAACAATGATAACCCTTATGTTCAATACCATAACTAAGAAAATAATATAAACGAGAATGGGGTTCAAGTTTATTGCGTCCATGAGTAAGTAAAAGAACAAAACAGGCACACCCGAAGACTTTAAGGGTAGTATAGCCATGTAGCTTCCCATATAACCGTTCATAAGGAGAATAGTTGGTAATGATAGGAGAAGGGACTCGATTAATAGTGTAAACTGTTGTAAGAGCCATCTCTCCCTAAAAAGATTCAGGAAGAGATGCAGAGAGAAGAACTGATCTAATGGTCTCTAAAATATAACGATATTTTCTTTCTACATGTCCATTTTGTTGTGATGTGTGGGGACATGATAAATGAGAAAGAGTCCCATTATGTTGAAGATTGTCAAGAATAATACTATCCTTATACTCCATTACATTATCTGCACGAAAGGTTTTAATTTTATAAGAAAGTTAAGTTTCAACCATTTTCTGAAAATTATCAAAGATTGTAAGTAGTTCAGATCGATTGTGCAGAAGATAAATCCATATATATCTTAAAAAATCATCAACAAATATCACAAAATATCAAGACCCCCCTTAGTAAGAACAGGGGCAGGTCCCTAGATATCAGAATGTACTAGATCAAATGGTGCAGAAGAATTAGAATCACTTTTATTAAATGGTAAAGCAGTTTGCTTTCCCAACTGACACGACAAGCAATCAAAAGAAGTAAATTCAACTGAACCTAAATAACCTCTAGATGCTAATAACTGAATACGGGACATAGACAAATGACCAAGGCGAGAGTACCACAGACTGGAAGAGGCGGTGGTGACAGCAACAAGCTGAGATGATGATCGGGGAAGATGGAGTGATGAAAGTTCAAACAGGCGACCAACTTTGCACCCTGTCCCAATCAACTAATTTGTCCCTAAATCCTGCGCAATGTATCCTTCATTAGAGAATTCAACAGTATAACCAAGTTCAACAAGTTGGCCAACAGAAAGAATATTTAATGATAATTTTGGAACAAAATAAGCATTAGGAAAACAGAGGTTAGGGTTTGAAATAGATCCAATATGACTGGCACATAGAGAAGATCCATTGGCAGTGTAAATCATGGGAATATGAGTAAGGGGTTGCTTGTGAGAAAATAAAGAGGGATCAGAAGTCATGTGATTGCAACAAGCAGAATCGATGTACCAAGCGGACTTACTTGGAGTTACTGATAGAGCAGTAGATGAGCGGGTAAGAACCTGGTGAACAATAGTCTCTACATCCGTTGTAGTCAAGTTAGATGGGACAGTTGATGTTGTAAGTGATGCCTCAGAGGTAGAAGTTGTCACGCCCCTAACATAAATTGTCCGGGACGGACGGTATGAGAAAATAAGGACAATTTAAAACAAAATATAAAACCTGTACCAAAGTCAAGTCATAATATCATAACATCCATTAGAGCAATTACAACCGTCCCAAATCTCTATATAAATAAAATATATAACATACGTCATTAATATCAATGGGACCCACACTCCGGGTCGTACAAATAAAATACAATAATTTCTTAAAGATCAAATAATGACTAAGGTCTCCAGCAGTCATGTAACGCCCGGTATTTTATTTTGGTATATTTTTGTATTATTTTTAAAAAAATAAAATAATTAAAATGAGTTTTAATATATGCTTATATTTTTTACGGGCTGGGTTAGCTCGGATTGAGATTGGACTGGACAAAATGGGTCAAGGGCCAGGCTTCTTTTCTTCTTTTTCTTTTTCTTTTCTTCCTGGCTTCCCTGTTTCGTTCTGTTTTCTTTTCTTTGTTTCGTTTTGCCAGCGGAAAACAGAGAGAGAGAGGGAGAGAATGAAGAGAGAGAGAAGATACTATATATATATATTAACAATATGTTAGTGTGAATATACTATATATATATATATTTATAAAACTTTAGAATGGACGGAGAATTTATTTAATATGGGTTTAAAATAAAAATTTAATATTATGTTTTATTTGAATTGTGATGTACTCAAAATGTTGGATATCAAATCCAAGGGTTAACAATCTTGAAACCCACTTAGAGTGATAATCGAGTCCAGTAAACTAGTAACCTACGAATGAGCAGATGCTCAAAGGTGCCATGTTATATTTTTAAGGCTTTAGCTTTGAAAGTAAATACTGAAAAATAGTGTATATTAATTGCGTCTTGTTTCTATAGGATAACCAAGTAGACACCGAAAAATGCTGTATATTAATTATGTCATATTTCTACAGGACAACGAAGCAGCATAACTTTGAAATCAAATTATTTTCTTTTGATGGGTTATGTGGTATTAATACACGATTAAATTATAAAGAAAATGAGTTAATAAACAAATTTAATTTCTTATTTGAGATTATTGTTTGTGCAGAAATGCTTCACTTAGTTGCATGTTAGACCATTATTGCATTTATATTATTTTTAAAATTTCGAGTATATGTGATATTAGTACTTATCCACTTCAACTTATGATGTAAGTAATGGATTTGAGTCACGTACTGAGTCTTCTGAGTATATGAATTAAAATTTTATTTATTTTTATTTAATTACATTAGAATTTTTTTTATTGCTTTAGTGAAGTGTAATAAACCTTTGTTTGTGAAGTTATTATTAATTATTTTATTTAGTTTTGAAAATTAATTTGGAGTTAGTTTTGGAGACTTTTGCTTTTGTTTTGGAGTTTTGTTACCTAAATGATTTGACTAAGGTATTTATTTGAATTTAAAGTTTAAATTTATTTATTTTTATATTTAATGTTTCATAGCGTATGTGCATGATTTTGATGTGTGATAAAGAGAATTATTAAATGGTGTATTATGTGTTTTTTGACTCCTGTGCATGAGTCATAGAATGATTTAATTTGCTAAATAAAATTTTATGTTTAAAATACATTTTGAATTTAAAAATTAAATTAATTTGATTTAAAAAAATATTAAATTTGACCATGTTAATAGAAAATAAAAAATATAAAAAATATGATATATAAGGATAAATTTGTTCATTTACTTTATGACTTTAGAAAATAATAAATTCTTATTAAATTTTATTATTTTTTCTTCGATTTCAAATGGTATAGAAATCCTGAAATTTTAAATTATGAAATGAAATCAAAATAAATTTATAAAATTTTATTTTAATTTTAAACATGAAAATTGGTGAGAATTCTTATAAAATGATGTCAATTGCCATAAATTACAACATTTCAAACCCAGTATTAATATAATTCATATGTTTTGGTCTTGTTTCTTTTTCTTATTTCTTAGTTTTTATCAGGTTCGGAAAGAAAATTCTATGGGAATTAATAATATTACTGTAGTATTAAATATATATGTCAAATTTATTTTTATTTATTTATTATTGTTGTTAATTATCATATGCAGAAGTTAAGTGTAATATAATTTTTTACTTTTTTTTTTTTAAATATAAAATTTGAATGTTAAAATTTTCGTCTAATTTAAAAATCTAAAGGTAAATAAATAAATTGAGGGTTTTGACATGGCAAATCATAAGTCAGTATGAGATTTTTTTTCCTTTTTTCTTTTTTTTTTGGTGGGTAAGTCGTTAAGATTTGGTTTGATTATTAAAAAGTTGATTTTTTGTAATTGTATTTGTCTTATATGACTTTTTTTCACTAAAATTTAATTTTTATTTTAAAAATTATAACTTTTAAGGGTATTAATCGTATTTGAAAAAAAAATTCAGAAAATCTACATCCATTTAAGTAAAAACCATATATTGGATAAAAAAAAAAAGTAACCAAAAAAAGCTGTTC
>JAVXUM010000021.1:21294656-21305271 GCA_035590655.1 Pouteria glomerata
ATTATCAAGGGTATAACTGTAAATTCAACTGGGCAATTGCTATTATATATATATATATATATATTTATATTATGCCCATAAAGGCAGATAGAGAGCTCCTCCAACGGCCACATATGGCTGTCTTCACCTCTAGCCCGGTGCAGCAGAAGCAACTCGGCTCAATCAGTCTCTGTAAGTGCCCAACGTCTTTCGATTCCTTCAAATTCCACTGGTCATCTCATGTCTTCACTTTGTCATCACCCAGGCACGCATTCCAACCAAGTTTTTCACCACACGTAGTCAGGGCACATGTTAATAATATTGACACCAAATTACCAAACAAAGACCAAGAACTCTCAAAAAGCACCCTGAATCATGGAACTGATAAACGAACTGTTTCTGGGTTTTCTCATTTTAGGGCTAAATATAGAAGGGTATATCACAAACCTGTGAAAAATTTTGTCAGTTCAGTTGCGAGGGGAAGTGTTGAAAAGAGTGCCAGAAGAGATATATGTAATGGGGAGGGTGTAGATTCTAGAAAAAGTAGAGAAATGGGTTCTGCGTTTTCTTCAATGAGATTGACAGATAGAAATTTAGTGAAGAAATTGACAGGAACTATTGATAGTATAGTAGTTAATGGAGAGAAGGTTAAAAAGTCCAAGAAAGGTGTTGATAAGAAGCCAGGAGTGGAGAAGATGGAAAAAGGGGCTAAGAAGAGTAAGACTGATTCACCGGAGTTTATGTTGAGGGTGGGGTTGGATATGTGCTCCAAAAAAGGGGATGTCATGGGCGCGCTTAAACTGTATGATTCGGCTCAGAGAGAAGGAATTGAGATGGGACAATATCATTATACAGTGCTCTTATATCTTTGTTCCTCCGCTGCTATAGGAGTTGTTCTTCCTGCAAAGAGTGGGAGTGGCAGTAGGAGTTTGAGTATTGCCGACTCAACTGCTGAGGTTTCTAGTGTGAATTCTGAAGATCTGAGTAAAGTTGGGGAAATTTCTAAGGGGAATTTTTGTAGTACTGAATCAAATTCAAGTTATGGGTTTGTTAAATCCACTGACCATCGTATAAATTTGGATAAAATACAGTTGAATTCTAATGGGTGTCCAACTGAAGGAGGAGAAGACAATTTAGATAGTAGTTTCCTTGGAAGAGAGAAGTTAGAACAAGTCTCCAATGGAGTTGCAAAGCCAATTCCTCAAGTTATAAATGGGACAGTTCATTCAGGAACTGATGATTGCGTTTTCAAAAGTGTCAAAGATGATAGCAATCCAGAAAATTATGAAATTCGGGTGAGTGATGATTTCAAGAGGTATGCACTCAAGAGAGGTTTTGAAATTTATGAGAGTATGTGCTCGGAAAAGGTCCTTATGAATGAAGCAAGCTTGACATCTGTTGCTAGAATGGCTCTGGCAATGGGTGATGGAGACATGGCATTTGATATGGTAAAGCAAATGAAGGCATTGGGGATAAACCCTAGGTTGAGGTCATATGGTCCTGCTCTATCTGCATTTTGCAATTGTGGAGATATTGACAAAGCGTTTGCAGTTGAAGAGCACATGCTGGAGCATGGTGTCCATCCAGAGGAGCCCGAATTGGAGGCTCTCTTAAGAGTTAGTGTAGAAGCAGGTAGAAGTGACAAGGTTTACTATTTGTTACATAAACTTAGAAAAGGTGTAAGAAAGGTATCACCTTCTACTGCAGATTTGCTTGAGAAATGGTTCAAGAGCAAGGTAGCTTCAAAAGTAGGGAAAAGAAAATGGGACCAAAGATTAACAAGGAAAGCAATCGAAAATGGAGGAGGAGGCTGGCATGGGCATGGTTGGTTGGGTAAAGGAAAATGGACTGTGTCACGCACATCTATTGGGAGTGATGGCCTATGCAAGTGCTGTAGTGAAAAATTGGCAACAATTGACCTTGATCCTGTAGAAACTGAAAAGTTTGCTGAGTCAGTTGCATCTATAGCTACAAAGAGAGAGAAAAATTCAAGCTTTCAGAAATTTCAAGTATGCAGAACTTTGTTACAGTACTCAATTACTTTCATGTTATAAGTTGGTCTGGTGAAGTAAATTGGGAAGCTGTGTTGTTTGCAGAAATGGCTTGACTACTATGGACCATTTGAAGCAGTGGTAGATGGAGCAAATGTTGGCCTTTTCACTCAAAGGAAATTCAGACCATCCAAGGTAAGTAATTTGATAGTCTAAATGGGTGAAATGTGCGGAAATTTAATGTCATTCTTTCTTTTTTTTTGGCCGTATTTTCCCTGACAAGGAGAGCCTTTAGGTGAATGCTGTTGTGAATGGAATTCGTCAGCTACTTCCTTCAAAGAAGTGGCCGCTCATTGTGTTGCATAACAGGCGTATCACTGGTGACATGATGGGCAAATCAGTAAATAAGGCACTGATTGAGAAGTGGAAAAATGCCGATGCACTCTATGCAACACCTACTGGATCAAATGATGATTGGTGAGATATACATACATTTTACTAGCTTATTTTTCTTTTTCCTGTTCTAAGAATTATATTATATGTTGGTCTGATATATATTCTTTTAATTTTAATTCCAATCATGCACCCCTCATCTTATTTCTTTATAATTCATCCGCAGTTAAATTGCCATGGGTAAAACTTGTGCCTCAGGTACTGGTTGTATGCAGCTATAAAGTTTAACTGCTTAATTGTGACCAATGATGAGATGAGAGATCATTTATTTCAGCTTTTGGGGAATGATTTGTTCTCCAAATGGAAAGAAAGGCATCAAGTGAGTAACTATCTTCAGATATCACTTCTTGTTAGTAACTACGTTGGTTCAGATACCAATGCTGGTGGTACAATAAATTTTAATTTCTAAGTTGCTTTATCCAACTACTCAGGATCGGACTGCCACCAAAATAATAATAATTATCATCATCATCATCATCATCATCATCATCATCATGTATTTTTTGCACTAACAGAATTCGAAGAACATCTTCTGTATATATATCTCAGTAGTTCATCTGCATTGCTTCAATTCTAAACAAAGTGAGGAGTATTGCAGATCATTAGATTAGGTCTGTTTGGTCCTTTTTTAGTTGACGTCCATTCATGCTGTTCCATGTTCATGATAACTTTTTGATGCTCTGTACAAAACACTGACCAATCCTCAAACTCTAGACCCCTGAGCTCAAAACACACACAACAAGCAAGTAAAATTCATTCTTTCTGATAGTTTTTCTCACCACAATATTATCTGCTTTTGAATGATTGCTGCAGTTCCCTAATGGGGTAATTTTTCTTTCTTAATGGTAGGTACATTTCAGTTTTTCTGATACTGGTCCACTGTTCCACATGCCGCCTCCTTGTTCTGTCGTAATTCAGGTCCATATCCTACTATCTTGCTATTTTTGAACTGCTTTTTGTCTTCTGGGTTAGCATGAGTATGGGTGTGAGGGTCTGGGTTAGTGTTTTGTTGTGCTCTGTGCTTTAGAGCTGACAGGAGCAACATGCATATGCTTGTGGAGTAATGTGCTAACTTTACAGGAATCAGAGAAAGGCCACTGGCATATTCCAATTCTATCAGAGCATGACTCTGAAGGGGAAAGGGCATGGTTATGTGTTACTCGCACCACCATTAGTGAAGGTAATTATCAAGTTCAGTTGGTTGGCGACACAAAATCTTCTCTTCTGCTGTTTGATAATCATAATTTTTCTCAAGGAGTGTTTGAATGTTTCCATGGACATTAAATCATTCTGTCACATTGTAAACATCAATGATTTTTTCCAATGATTGTTTTTGTATTATGTCAACTCTGTTTATTTTATCATATGCGATATTGAAATAAGGTGATTCTGTGCTGAATGGGACTGTTTCTATATGTTTAGGTACTGCTATTATTCACATTGTTTGCTATCATTATTGGTGATTATTCCAGTCTCTTATAGAGATCCTATTTTTGGTTTTGTGATGGATCCACCTTAAGGAATTCCCTATTCCACTAGAACAAGCCAGAAATAACAGGATTTTGCCTACTAAAAAGAAGCTCATTTTTTTTGGGATTATGGGAATGCCCTTCAAGATCAAAAGCACAAATTTTCCAACCATGAAAATTATACCAGTATTGATTGTTTGGTATCATGCAACCAGGGTAGGGGGTTCAATCCTGGCAGTAGACATCAGGTTGCAAGAGATGATGTATGTAAAAAATTAGAAAGCCGAACAACGTAGTAGTTCAAGTTGTACTTTCGAAGAAGTTCAAACTATTTTCAATAATAGTTAGCTTAATTGGTCAGCTTTAAGTTTTTTCCCAATGATCACCAATTTGAGTCTTTTTAGGTCCACTAGAGGCTTACCATTAACAGTTTCAGGAAATAGTTGAAGTGTGTGCGAGTTGGGCAGGACATATTGAGTTTTTTAAAAGAAAAAAATTATTGAAAAAAAAAAAAACGTTCAAACTTTTTGGTTATTTTAAAGGGGAACTTTATGGTGGACATACGACAATGAAAGAGAGTATGTCATTTGAAATTGAGTTAACATGTGAAGACAGATTCATTATCGTGTCTCTCTTTGGGCTTATATTTAATTGTTGGCATCTATCAATCTATGTACTTTGGGTTCCCAGCTACTTTCAGAGCTTGATATGTTCTCCATGTCAAAATTATTTTTCTCGGAGGAGGTAAGTTTTAGGCTTTTGAATTTTAAATCAAGTACCAGGGTTAAAATTGTCCTTTTCTTTTTATTTTTTTTACTGATACAGAATAATAATCTTTTACGAATCAAGCTATGGTACCACGTGATTACCATTTGCAACTCCCATCTGTATCTATAGTAATACATGCATGTACATCTTACTAGGTGTGTATATCACACTGCTTTATATCTGCTCCACAATTTTCCCTGAGATTGGTGAAAAGGCATATATATTCTTACATTGAAGCATATCACACAGATTAATGCATCAGACCTGCTTTTCTTCCTTGTCTATGTATCATTACACACATTAATTATTGATTCTTCTATTGTACCAGATTAATTTACATCTATTGATATCCTGATCTTACTTGTATAAAACAGAATTACAGTCTACACTCCATGAGAAGGGAGGTGCAAATTCAGCTACTCAAAACAATACCAGGGCAAAGCTAACAACATTGAATCAGGACGGCCATGAGAACCGCAGCAACTCTAAGCACCAGCCTCAAGAAATTCACAGGAATCTCAAAAATATATTCTCAGCATCGATATTTTCAAGTTATCCAACAATCCTTCCAGATATTGAGGCTGCAGAGAAGCTTGGTAGCTGTGTTGTTGATTTTGAAATATAAACAGCTAAGATGTTCAGGAGCTTGAATGAGGGTTGGATCTTGTTGAGTTGCGGAGCTCCTGCAGTGTCCTAAAGCCAATTACCCAGTTGAAACTAGAGCAAGTTTTCCTGTCTTCTTGTTAAGTTCCTTCTAATAGAATTGCGCAGCCAAAAATCAACTTTCCAGGGCATCTAATGTTTGAAGTTTGGAGATTGGTTTGCCTTCCCCTCACAATGACATCTGAATGGGAGTTGAGAAGCCCGGCTAACTATCCCTCTGTTGAGTACCTCCATTTTGTATATTTTTTAATTCTAAAATCATTCATTTGCTTCAATGATAGTTTTTACCAAGACATATGTATAATATTGATATTTGAAAAACCATCATTCTTTGCATTGTTCCAGGGGGCTTTGATCCAAATTATCTTTCATTATTATTATTACTTTTTTGTGCATGATTCCTTTGCTGAGCTGAAAGACTAATAGATAATTTTTTCCCAATAAATGCTGGGATTGTGCTAAAAGAAAAAGGTAGCTCTGTGATTTTTTTTCTGGGAAATTGCTTTCGATCAAGATATGGATATTAAGCTGTCAAAAGATTGAAAAAGTTTTGCCCTGTACTGCATGATTTGTGGTACAAGTATGGGCAGACTGACTAAAAGCCCAGCGGGGGGCAATTGTCACTGATTTGAAAAATTACATCAAGATTATATTGATTTTGTTTTAATTTTCTTACAAATTTTACTTTTGTGTCATTGTTATTAAGTTTGTGCCCCAATTATATTTTTTACTTTTGTCCTTATTTACCTTAAACGTAATCTTCCCTTTACTAATTATAAATCTTGAGTCTGTCCTTAGATACAAGAATAGACTAGTCACCTCCTTCTCCTCTGTTTCCATTTTTTCTTCGATGTTGATAAATTATAAACCAGCTGTAGTTGTCTCCCTGCTAATAACGTTCCAACATATGCATCCTAGTTTGGATCTCCTCTCATTTTTTTGAAGGCTTGAAATGAGTTTGTTCATGTCTAGACTGTCAGCATTTGTTATGTGGGAATGAAAACAGATGTTGAAATGAAATGGAATAGTAATTCCACCTCTTATTTGGTTTGTAAAATTAAATAATCCTAGAATGGAATCATTGTTTTATCTTACTTTTAATTTAAATTAAATAAAGTAAAATAACAAAATCTTAAATGGTGATAGCAGCGGTAGTTGTGGCAGATGATAGTTGTGGTAGTAGTGGTTGGTGGGGGTGATGATTGTGATAACAGTGGTGATCAAAGTAGTAGAGGAATGTGATGTAGGACGTGGCAGATGGTAATCACAACAGCAAAAGGTAGTAACAGAGTGGATGTGTGGTGGTAGTTGGTGGCATAAGGTAATAAAGATGCTGACAACGGTGGCAAAAGGTGTTGGAAAGTGATAGAGAGTGGTGGAGGCAGCTAGAGGTGGTTGATAGCATAAGACAATGAAAAAGGACAGTGGTGGTGGGGCATGTGTGTGTGTAGGGGGGAGGGGAGGTGGTATATGACAAAGGCAACCGGGTTGGTGGTGGTGGTGGGTGCAGTGGCGGTGGTACCTTGGTGGTGGAAATGGTAGCAGAGGTGGATAGTGGTGACTTATAGCAGCCACTGTTTAATTTTTAATTCTGTCTTATTTTATGAGAGAATAAAAATGTGAGTATGATCATTCTCACATTTTAGTGGAGAATGGTATTACTTGATAATGGTATGGGAAATGAATAAGCCAATGGAGGAGTGCAAGGATCTCGACCTAATGGTATTCCTACATAACTTAAGCATTCCAAACCGACGAATACAAACGAATGAATATAAAAGAAGTGTGGAAATAAAAATTCCATCTCAATTCATTGCAGCATGGCAACTACAAAGCATACTAGGCATGAAATATAAAAATAAAATAAAATAAAAAAAAACTCCCCCATAAATGGTCCTAGGTATGGGTCATGCAAATTCTGCCGCGTCATGTCTATCTCTCTCTTCCTCTCTCTCCCTCTCATATGGCGGTTGGGAAAAATAAAATTACACTGCTTGTATTCTGTTAATTTAAGAGTTATGGGAGAAAATCCCAGGAAGCTTTCATGTGCTCAGCATTGGGATCCAATCGCTGACTTCTTTTGCTTTTTGGATTTTTCCTTGTTTTTATCCCTCGTGCTTGTCATGTGAGACTTCTCAATTGGTTAGATTCTCAACGACATAATCTCAGCTTCCCACCAAGAAAATTAATGATAGCAAGAGTTTGAAGAATGTACCCTTAATCTTCTTAACTTACTAGTCCCTCTGTGCCTAAAAAAAACACTGATTTCTAGGGAACACTGTCATGGAGAATGACATGGCAGTGATAATTTTTTCTTACAATTTGTATTCTTTTTCTTCAAATAATTGATTGTATTTTTATTTCTAAAATGGCTATTAGTTGTGGAATTTAAGCAGTACAAGATATTGGTTAATTGAGTTGTAAAAATTAAGAGCCATTGAAGTATTGGCTAATGAAAGTTGTGGAATTAGGAGACTATATATGTATATGTATGTATGAGAGAGAGAGAGAGAGAGAGAGAGAGAGAGAGAGAGAGAGAGAGAGAGAGAGAGTTTATTTTACAAGTAAAATTCCAATTTGGCTTTCAGAAAAAGGGTATGCCAAGCCCACCGGGGGCCTTACAGTTATAGCTTCAACTGTTTGAATAATATATACATATATGGCTCTTTGCAGATGATAGACATGGGTCCTGTTTGCGGATATAGTGCACTACAAAATCATATATAGAGAATTTGAAATTATTACTGTACTATGCTTTAACCTCTTATCAGGAGTAGTCTCTGTCAGGTATCAGTCAGTAAATGTGCTTAAATGTTTGAGAGAGAGAGAGAGATACTCACGGGGCTTGTCCAACTCTGTCTTTTTCTGTGCATATGCCATAGAATGATAGGAATCCCTATTTAATGCGTTTTGGTTGTTTTTTGTGTTTAGCATACTATCGAATCCTACAACTACCATGTTCTAGTTCATAGACAGACAGAAATAAAGAATCACGAGACTCCAATCACCTACTTCCCATTCTCTCTCTTTCTCTTTCTCTCTCTCTCTCTACATGTACCCTATGTCTCTGTCATTGAGAAAAGAGTATCGAGTCATCAACACACTTGTTCAAGAAGAAAGGTAAAAACAGCGGTCTCTGTTATCTTCTCTTCCTTTCTGCTTCTACCTTCCATTGCAACAAGAAGAGAGACAATGCCGGACTCAAAGTCACCAGTTCATCAAAATCCAGAATTCGAATTGGATGATGATGATTCCACACGCTTCAACAAGTCTCTCCAGGTTATCTAAACACAGCACAAGTGCTCTCTCTTTTTCTCTCTTTCTCTATTCATTTCGTCTGTTTCTGTTTCTCATCTTCATTTTGGTTACGTTTCTCTATTGACAGGGACTTAAAGATTTGTGTTCTCAGCTTCACCATGCAGCCGACTACTGTGAAAGTTCATTCCTGAATGCTGAACATGTTCAGAAGAAAGTGTGAGTCTCTTCACTTCTACAAAACCCCTGGTATCTTATCCTGTATCACACTTCACTGCTAAGCCTTGCTTAAGTTCTGGAGTTTGAAACTTGAATAATTCAGTTGGGCTTGATTAGTATATTCGTGTAACTATAATAGAGACCATTGCATCCAATCACTTGTAAATTTGTAGAAAAGTCCCAATGAGAGTCCAGTGGACATCATCAAAAATTAAAGGAGACATCTGAAGTCTTCCACACTGTTTAGGCTCACTACTAGCGGCGGACCCAAAAAAATTTGAGTGAGAAGGGATTAACGTAAAATTTTTCATATTTTAAGTGGGTAAAGATAAAATTCAAAATAAAAAAATTGAGTGAGAGGGGATTAAGGTAAAATTTTTCATATTTTAAAAGGGTAAGGTAATATTCAAAATATTGCAGCATGGTGGAAAACACGAAGGAATATTTATGCAAGGCAATGATCTCCGTGGTTGATCATCTTGGAAGTGTCTCGGCTAATCTAGATTACGGGCTTTCAAAGAATAATGCAGTCTCTGAAACAGAGTTTAGGATCAGCTGCTTGAAACAAGTTAGTACTTTCTACTTATTACCACAATGCATTTCCTGTCTCTCCATTCTTTTTTTTTTTATTATTTTTTTATTTTTTACAGAGTTTTCAATGGTTGTTACATACTTCGTTTCAACGTTTGATGCTTAATAGAGACTAGTCACATGCCAAAAATACAGTCACAGCCTTGCTTTAACTAAAGTTAGCTGGAGCTCAGATTTTCCAAGACATCACTCCCGTTATATATTTCCACGTAAGAATGTTGCTTACTTTCTTTAATTTGTTCAATCCCATGTACTATGTTTTTCTCATACCGTCTTCTCTTGATCAGCAATGCCAGATCTTGAGAGATCAAAAGAAGTTTTGAGGTAAATATGTTCTTTAAAAAATAACACACAAAAACATATATGATTTAATAAATGCTACTCTACCAAAACTTTTTGCCAGAAAATGCTACTAGAATGATACGGCAATGGCACTTGTCTAAGAAAAGACTTATTAATGGGCTATTTTTTCCCCCAAAGTGATAAAGCCTTCAAATTTGTCACATCACTCTAGCAACTTCTCATGGAAAATTTTGCTAGTAGAACATAGCAATACTCTATATGATTTTGAGGGTTACACAAAGAAAATGATATGCCACCAGAACGATTTATGAAAATAATGCGACAGTAACTTTTGTGTAATAAACTACTTGTTAGTGGGTTATTATTTTAAAAGTGACATAGTCCATTATCACTTCGGTCATTTTGGCACTAAATTCTGATAGAATAACATATAACACAAAACAAAATTGTTCAGGAAATGCAGGACTCCAATTGCTGCTAAAACTATTGGGAAGCATGAATTCGAGATAGACGAGGGAGTGCCTCTTTTCTTATACACAGTCAATCACAGGCCATCTCTAGCTCTGACCAAAGATTCAAGTGCAAACACAGATGATCACAATTCAGCCTCGGGTAATAACTAAAGGGTGGGGAAAAAATTACCAAAACAATGAATCGGATTACTTTGTTTCTCTAATCTTCACAATCTGAATATATGGAATATTGGTATGTTTATATTCATCAGTATTGCCTGTTCGGGATGGCTTGACTGGACTGCCAAAAGCTCGAAACCCTTCTTTTCATTTTGAGGTGAACGAACTTGTCCATTGCTCTCATTAGCTCTCTGCGTGTTCTTTAATATTTAGGCTTAGCTTGGAAAGAAAAAAAATTTGGGGAGAAAAAAAAAAACCTAGTATTTTACTAGTTAATTTTTAAACTTTTTGT
>JAVXUM010000021.1:21353073-21371017 GCA_035590655.1 Pouteria glomerata
CGTCCCTGTCATTGAGCCATTAAGATCCTCGATATCAGGCCAGTCAGCCTCCGGTATCTCACCAACCCCCGCGCCTGTTGCCTTCTGACTCTCTCTCTCTCTCTCTCTCTCTCTCTCTTACATATCAGAGTGAAGCGCTGGCTTTCTGTATGGCCTTTGAGAGCGGGGTCAGAACAGAGACACCCACGCCGAACCCTCTCCAATTTCTATCGCCGCTTTTCTCGCCGGAGAATATATAGACACCACAGAGGCTCTTACATCTTTACTTCGTCGACAATGAATGAATTTGTCTAGTTTTTCAATCTTTTATTAGTTCTCTCCCTCTCTCTCTCTGACTGTCTCTGTGTGTTTGTTTTCTACTGCTACTAAGATCGAGAAAGTGAAACCGCATAAGTTTTCTTTTCTTCAACGCGGAGGAAATATTTGGAGTAATTCGTTTCCATTTGACCCGGAAAGCGAACTGAACCTTGCATGGTTTCCAGAGGGGAAAAAAGAGTAATTGAAGCTTATTTGAAGGCTAAAGGACTTTTCTTTCCTTAAATCGGGGTCGGTTCTTCCAAGACTGTCAATCTCAAAACCTAATAATTTGGAATTTCTCTAAATCAATGGAATTTAAATCCGTACATTAATTTCTCACCAATTCGCAGAGTTTGGAAAGATGATCCACCGGAGGTCCTCCGATTCGGTCGAGTCAAGCCCATCCATTTCACCGAGATTTTTCAGGCGATTCCTCTACTACGTGCATTGCCCTTCCAACGACAGCGAAAAATCTATACAAGCCACAAACATTTCCTCCTCCGCCTCCGACAGTGCCACGGAGTCCCCTTCTCATCCCTCCTCCTCCTCCTCTTCCAGCACCACCGGTAGCCGGGTTTCCGGCCCCTTTCGATGGACGAAGCCTCATCGGAAGAGGGATGGGATGGGGTGGCCCACCTGCAATGTGATTATGGAGGAGGGAGATTATGACGACGAAGATGACGACGATGAAGAAGAAGAGTCCAGTGGGCCTAACCCTTGCGTGGTTGGGATTTTGTGGGTCATTGCCATCTTCACAGTTTTCTGTTTGATCATCTGGGGGGCCAGCAGGCCTTACTCACCTCGAGTTGCTGTCAAGGTAGCAATTCCCATTTGCAATCTTCACTCACTGGTTGTTTATGTACACATACAGAAGAATTGATGATGATATGGATCTTCTTTGTTCCGCAGTAAGGGTGGAAATGACTGAGTTTTCCGATTTATTTAAACTAAACTCGAGTCCATAATTATAATGAGATTGAATTATATTCAATTTATGACTCATTTAGAATTAAGTTAAAATTCAAATTTACAAAAACTCATGTCAAAATTTGCAAGCCAACTCGATAGATATATATATTTCAATATTTTTATAGCATTTTACTTATCATATTTTATATCAAAACAACGTCATTTTGATTTAATCAAGTTATTTGTAAGTTAATTTTGAGTCTAATTTTTTTTAATCGAGTCAAACTTGAACCGATGTAAAAGTGCTTAAACTTAATATAAATAGTTTAAGTCAAGTTCAAATAAATTAAAATTTTGATCGTTTTCATCCCTCTAAAAAAATAAAAAAATCTACTTTTTATTTTTATTTTTTATTTTTTTGTAGCCGATATTTTTTTTTTCTTTGGATGGTAAGTTGTTCACCGTCTTTCTTACAAAGTACTCCGTTCTTTCTTTAAGAGTGTGACGATAAGTAGTTTCTACTTTGGAGAAGGATCAGACCACACAGGGGTTCCTACCAAGCTGGTGACACTAAACTGTTCAGTGGCGATGATCATATCCAACCCTGCTGCATTTTTCGGCATCCATGTCAGCGCCACTCCCATTGTTATTTTCTATTTACAGATTGCAGTTGCAAATGGTCAGGTGAGTTTTTTCACTTTGCTTCCCAATTTTGATTGCTTGAATCCTTAATATTTAGCAGAGGACTAGGACGTCACCTAGTTCTCTCCTCCCGATCACTGTGATAAAAATTTGATCCGTTTACCCGGTTCACATTGCCTCTGGTAGAATATGATACAGGGTTGGAAAGTTGCACTTTTTTGATACGCCCAGACGGTCCTTTACATAACTGCAGCTAATCATAAATTACGTACCTTTCCAGTTGAAGAAATATTACCAACCAAGAAAGAGCCAACAGAGAGTGGCTTTGAAAGTTGAGGGCAAGAATGTGCCCCTGTATGGGGCAGGGGTGAGCTTGGCAATGTCAGCCAGCAAAGGTGGAGTTCCGTTGAGGTTAGCATTCGACATCCGATCAAGAGGAGATGTAATTGGGAAGCTGGTGAGGTCAAACCATCGAAGGCACGTCTCCTGTCCCCTGTTTGTTGATTCTAGGAACACCAACAAACCCATTATATTCAAAGACAACTCTTGTACCTTTGATTGATTAGTTTCCTGTTGTCGGTGTCGTCTTCTCTCTTCCACCTTGGAAGAGGCAATTTTGGTCATACTGGATTTTGTTTTGACATTCAAGATCATAAATGTTATTGCCTTTGCCTCTGCCTTTGCATCTCATCGAGGGCAAGTTTTGCTCCGTTTCATGTGGGACAAATAATACTGTCAGAATAATGCAAGAGAATGGATAAAACATGGAAGTATTTTTTTTCAAGAGATTAATTTTTAGAGCTTGATTAGTGAGATGTTAAATGTGATTTGATAAAAAAAAAAATTAAAATAATATAATTTTGGAATTTTAAATTTTGATATAAAATAAGTTTCAAAATAAGAATAAACAACACCATATGTATAGTAATATTATATATTTTTGTATTTTTATTTTGAGGGATATATAACCCGGGCCAATTTCTAAAGTTGGTGAATAAAAAAAGGATTTTGGGGTTGGCTCCAAAAAATACATAATTACTTCATTTAGTCTAAGTTAACCCATGATCTTTTGTAATTTAAATTAAAATGTAAAATTAAAAAAATTTAATAAATTTAATTAGATTTGTGATTCACATGCCATGGAAAATCATATGTTTAATAAACTATGTTATTAAAAAAAATAGTGACAAATTTATCAATGAATTCTGCTTTGAGTCTCTTTTTAAAAATTAAAAAATATTTCATCCTAACATAAAAATAAATAAAAATATACTTCTATCTATTAATTTTTGCAAACTTTTTTTTTTTTCCCGATCAGTTTTAACTTGTGAGTTACAAATTCAAGTAAATTTTTACAAATTTTGCAATCTTTACATTATTAAATTAGAAAGTTTTGGTTAAATCCTAATGTAAAAAAAAAAAATGAATAAAAAAAATACAGGACCCAAGAATTAATATCCAATCAAATTCTCACATCTTCCCGTTGAATAGAGACAAGGCTCAATATACAATCACGTAAGCTAAAGGGAACCCAAGAAGTTGAGCTATCAAAACAATTCTCCTCTCACTCTCTCTCTCTCTCTCACACAATGTTACATAAAACATTTTACACGAGAATAACAACATTAATGTGAGGTTTGCCCCCCAAAAAATGATAAAATTAGAAAAAAAGAGGACAAGAAAAAAAGAATGGCATCTGACAACCATAAAATGCAGCACCAACCCTTCAAAGGAATCAGGAGGGTGGGTTTTGTTCAGACACTAAACTGCTCTCCTGCTTGTCAACAGCACAGCCATCCGGAAGAACTGTCCCGCCAACCCTATTCAGAGGCCAATATCGAAATACAGACCTTCCTATTATATTCTTGGCAGGAAGGGGCCCCCTAAAGCAATAATTTATCTTTTTAAATCAGCCAAGATCATAAAGGGAAAACAAAGTCAACAAAGACGAAGATGGACAAGATAAAGCAAGCAAACTCTCGCACACGTAAGACAAACACGGAATGAGAATACTTACCAAACATGTGAATCATAGCTGTTATTACGATTATCACCCATCACAAAGACTGATTTCTCCGGGACACGCTGCATCACAGCATACACAGCGGTTTTAGAATTGATTCTCCCAGTAATTTCTTGCTTTTTAGAGAGAGAGAGAGAGAGCTGTAATTTTAACTAAGAAGAACATACAATTGGTGTCATGTCATAATTAGGTGCTTCAAGGATGTAATCTTCACTTATTACAACCCCATTCACCATTAGTTTACCTCCGCGAACCTGCAGCAGTTACAAAACCACCAATATTTTAGAGGGGAAATACTGAAAAAAAAAAAAAAAAAATGTGAAAAATACAGATGTCAAATGTGGCCTCATGTTATGCATGTGTTTCGATGTTTATAATTTTAGACCGCAAAGAGGTCTGGCAGAAGCTATGTTTGAAAATTGTGATGACGATAACAGGCTTTTCCTTGGGTAGGACTAAATGGGTAGCCAAAACTCTGCATTTGACTCTTGATATTAACTAATTAGACCAAGATTTTCAAAAAACATGTTCATGTTCGTATAGTCTTCAATGGTCTTTCTACATAAATTTAGTGTTGTTAAGGACCTCTTTCTTCTTCCGCAATCAATAGAAGATGGTTGATAAAAAGATATGCACAAATCACAACTTTTTACATTCACTTTAAAAGCAAGATCAATATAATTTAAACATAAGCTCTCACAATATGCATGGCAACTGCCTGTTTTTGTCATGAAACTTAAATTTAAGTTTTGGAACTTGAAACTAAGGTAAGACATTAGGAGAAAATTTTAATGTCAGACAAACCTAATGTCTTTCTAGTCAGAATCCATAATACTCCTGAACTGCAGATCACAATGGCACTAGCAAAATTTTTCTAGCACAGCATAGGAGCAAAGTCATAGCAGCTATGTCATAAGAAATGACAAGTGAAGGGTTTGAATAGCAACATCCAAGTATCTAGGTGAGGGCTTTAGAATTTTTTGCTAAATATTTACGTAGCAGTGATGGCTTGTCAAAAACATTCAGAAACAGATTAGGAATCATGTGCAGGATGGGTAAGGGAGAGTTGGAAGCAGTTTGGCAATTGTGACCAAGATGGGATAAAGAAATCCAAAACTTTTGTGTAGTTTCTTCATGGAAAATAGAACACCCTTTCAGTACTTTGGAAGCCATGCAAGTCCTCAATACGTATATAAATAAAAAAGTAGAGCGGCAAATGCTTCAATTGAGAGACAATATACAGTCTACTCCATTTTCAAAGTTTTTTGGTCCTGCCAGAAGAGTTGAGCCAAAGAAAATATATATAGCCCCTTCCCAAGATTTATATCTAATTGTTGGGTTCATTTTCGTTTTTCAATGAGCCCCCAAAAAATGATATCTCATTTCGTTACTTCAGAAATAAACATAATTATAGAACTCAATGTATCCTGATCCACTAGCCCTTGAGGGTTAAAAAGGAAACTTCCTTTTTGTTAAAATTGGGTTAAAAAGAATATAACTATTAGCATTCTTATGCCGGCATGGATAACTCCCCCCCCCCCCCCCAAAAAAAAAAAACCCCCAAACAACCAAAAGTATCGGATAATAACGTGACACATCTCTGTAATGGGACATTACATTTCTTGAAGATATTACAACTTGCTATAACAAATTCTTTAAGTGATAAGAAATGATTAGGATATAAGAAATTGAACTTCAAGATAAAAGTTCATCTAGTCTATGAGAACTGAAAACAGAAGTTCACATTTACTAAGTTTAGCAATCTTACCTCTACAATATCACCTTCCTTTGCAACAACTCTTTTGATGAAGACATCGTCATCGGTATATCCCACTTCCTGCAGGACTGGAGGGCTTTTGAAGATCACTATATCATTTGGACAAGGCTTTCTAAAATAGTAGCTCACCTGATTGTCAAAGATAAATGTTGGCTAAGTACTACAAATTCAACAGTACATTTCTCCTAGAAGGACTCATTGGAAAAGCATAATAAAAATCTCAAGACCATGAAAATTCAAGCATAGTGAATCTAGCAGGGACATTAAATCCAAAAATACCTGATTGAGAAATAAATGCAAACTCTCCATATGGAAAAATAAAGAGAAGGGAGATGAAGCAGGTTAAATCTATAGATTTTCCCATGCTATTGTAGTAGGGCTGTGCACATATATACAAGCAAAAAATTAAGGGGGCCATTTTCAGCATCAATGTTAAAAGTTCGGGCTGCAAAGTCTTAAAACATGGATTCAAGTTACAGCCACTTCCTACAAAAACGCCAAAAATATGAACCCATCAACCCTACCCAAATCAAAATAAGTAATGTTATAACGACGTATCAAAAACACCATATCTCTTTCTTCCATACAAACACCTCAAAATGATCCATTAAAAATATATACAAATGTATATAACCGTGTCTATGTGTGTATATATGAATGCATACATATATATATATATATATGGCTTGGCAATTTATATAATTCTGTTGGAGTTGGTTCAGTGGTCTGTGTTAGCAAGAGGTTTAAGGATTGGCCAAGGAGCTACACGTTTCCCACCTCAAGCACATTTTGGAAATGTGACCACCAATTTCAAGGTGCAGAGAGTTTTTCTGATAATAAGAAAACACTTAAAAATAGAAGCTCCTTACCTGCAAAATTTTTGCATAAAAAATCATTTTCAATGTAAAATTTTTACGTTGAAACAAACTAGCCTTAGTTAAGAAACACTTGATGATGAGTACCAAGGAAGATCAAGAGCCAAAGATCTATTGCATGTTCCAGATGGGCCAAAAACAAAACCTAGAGCAAAGAAAATCAAGGAAGCAATGCTTGGGCTTGTTCAAGTTACGTTGAATGAGGTTTTAAATGTAACAAACAAGACAATATTCAAGATGGGCCTAAAAGAGGAGAAACCAAAATTGGTGCACGTGATCTAAGTCAAGGACAACAGCCTAGATCACTAATTGAAGAAACGAATTAGGCTTTTAAAATTTTCTAATTATGTTTTGGGCTTTGAAATCTACTTTGGTTCTAAGTTTGGGTTTTAAAGTTATGTTTTAAATCGGATTTGGGCTTGTGTGATTATTTTAGTGTTTTTGAGCCAAACTTTATTAATTAAAATGGCCCATGGGTGTGACTTATTATTAGGACAGATTTGAGTTATTTAATTAGGACTAGTCTTCTTTATGAACAATTATAAATTCGGGATTTAGTTTTGAATAACTGAATTAGAGTATTATTTTGCGTTAACACGAGGTGTTTTCCTCGTGTTCTTTAAAGAACTTCTGAATTTATCAAGAATTCGTTCTTGTGGTGTTTTCTACTTTCAATCCAAGGTTCTTGATTCAAGAAATTAACTGGTCTTGGTTTTTTCATTCTTTAATCTTGATATTAGCTTTCATGAGTTTCGATTCAATTGATCGTGGGTTTAAGGCATTCGATCAAGGGTTCACATCACTTGACTTACAGTAATTACCAAAAATCAAAAAGCACAAAAGCTTCCTAATTGTGTAAAATAGAATAGATTACAAGTAGTTCTGCAAGCTGATTACAGTTCATTTGTGTTGTCTAAAAATGAAAATAGACATCACACACTTGTGCATATCATAATCATTTCTGTTTGATCCAAATGAAAACTTTTACTCAAGCTACGCTCCATTGACAAAACACAGCTTAAGTACTCGGAGCAGTATCACAATTGAAGTTCCATGTCCATCTCATGCAGAACAGAAGATTCACACTTTTCAACAAATTTCAAGCTCAAAAAATTAAAAAGTAGACAATTCACCTTCTCTGCAACAATTCGATCCCCGACATCAAATGTAGGGTACATAGACAATGAGGGGATATATCTAGGCTCGGCCACAAACGCCCGAAACGCAAGCGATACTGTAATCGCTGCAAAAACTGTTTTCGCATCATCAGAAGTGAAATCCACCCATTCTGGCAAAAACCCAATTCTTTTGGACTCTTGCTCATCATCGCCACCTCCATCTCCGTCGCCACCGCCACCGCCACCTCCGCCGCCACCTTCTACGTCCAAAACCGCCTTGGTTTCTTCAGCTGAGTCTTTGAAACCATTGCAATTCACTCTCCTCAGCCGGGTCTTGGAGCATAAACGCGGAAACCCAAAAAAATTAGGGGTTCTGAAGGTGGGTCTGAGATGGGTTTGGTTATATTGAAGCGTTTTTGATAGAGTGCTCAAATTAAGGACGACGAAAGTAGGGTTTTTGATGGGTGAAAAGAATTGGGTGAAGCTGAAATCGGGGTTAGCAGCAGACGGCAATGGAGCGAAAACCTGCAGAGACATCATCATCTCCAGTCCCCCGAAAATGTTTCCTCTCCCAAGATTTTGTTGGAAATTGAATTCACGTATCCATAGATGGTGATATGCTTGTCCCTGATTTGAAATTTCTCAATTATCCCCAAAACTGAGTGGTTGAAAATTAATTTTAAAACTGTAAACGGTCGGTTTGGCTTAGTGAATTTTACTGAAAAATTTTTTAAATTTATTTATTTTTTATATTATTATATAGATTATGAATTTATAACTTATTTTATTTTATCTTTTTTTTTATCATTTCAAACGTAAGAACAGATCATAATTGCTTGTTAAAATTTAGTTACTGAAAATTTTATTAGATTCCCACTTGAAAAGAAAATGTTAGTAGAGACAAAAATATTTATTTTTTTCTTATTCTTTTTTATATTAAATGATAAAACTTAAAGATGTGTTTATTTTTAGTAATATTTTACACAAAATATATTTATATTACTTTTTAATTAATGTTTGGAGAAAGTTTTTAGTTTTATGTTTTTCAAAATTTTATGTATAAAATAATATAGCCGTATCATATTTAAAGTGAAAAAGTATTAAAAATGTGTTTATTTTTATTAATATTTTACACAAAATAAAGTTATAATATACTTTCCAATAAATGTTTTGAGAAAATTCTTAACTTTTATGTTTTTCAAAATTTATGTACAAAATAATATAACTGTGTCATATTCAAAATGAAAAAACTTCAAGATATGTTTAACTTTAGTATTATTTTACACAAATTATATTTATAATATACTTTTTAATAAATGTTTTAAAAATGTTCTTGGCCTCATGTTTTCAAAAGTCGACATTCTCGCCTTTTCAATCCTGTTCTACTGACAAATTATGTGACTTAAGGAAGCCCCTCCGCCATTTTTATTTTTTATTTTATTATTATTATTATTATTATTATTGGGCTCATTAATAAAATAAATAAACCTAAGCTGTCTAGGATTTGGTTCATGGAGTAGGGTTGACCCAATAAGCGACGAAGCTGACTCATTACCCAATCTTCTTAGCTTGATTTTGTTTCAGAAGCGAATGAGTCCAGCACATAAAAATCTTGTGTTCAACAAAACATTTTTGTTCAGTTTCACTAGGAATATCGACCGCCAACATATGAGACGAGTTTGACAAATTCCTGTGCTAAGACCAAAAGAAATACCCATAAAGCAAATAAAGGAAATATGAATGCCAACATGAGAACAGAGATAATGAGTAAATTCATTGAGATGATTCTCATTTTTCCAAGAAGAAGAACCATTTTCATTACCACAGTAAAGAATTAATTGGCAGTATCTTTGTCTGCCTGGAATCATTCGGCAAATGTAGACATTAACTTTTAAGTAGATTCATGACTGCTTCACAAAGGAACTATAGAAAAAATCAGTCATCCCAATAGAACAGAGGTGTATGTCCAAGCTCTGCAAGATTCAAGAAGCTCCCCTTAGTTTGTGAAACTATATGCAGCAATATTTCTTAATCAGAGGTTCTCAATAGCTTGAATCAGAATGGAAGCAAACCAATAGAAATTAATCTAAGCCAAGAAACCGAGTACCTACGCCTTCCAACGGTTTCAGATCACCACCCTACAAGAATTTAAGTATGGCCCGCAAATTCCCACCTGTGCTTTACAAATCCTGTGCCATTCCATCCGCGGTTTGGCTGTAATTCCACATCTCTCAGAGTCAAAGGTCAACTTAGTTGAGATACTCAACTTGTCAGATGAGAACCGAGAACATTTCGGGCTTTTCAGCACCATCCGGCTTCTAGCAGACGACTCATTTTGATTGGTTACAAGTGCACCAGGTAGTTCCACTAGATTGGAATGAGAAGCACTGAGATTTTCTTTCCTGTAAACTCTCTCCAGGATCTTTACTGGTACTCCATTCTTATTAGTATTAGGAACCATTCCTTGATCTTCTTCAACCTCATGCATTATTCTCTTGGCTTCGCTGAACAATCCAATGGCACACCACGCATCAGCAACGAGACGAATGGTACCCTCCTCCGGTTGAACACCTTTCTCTTCCATCGTTTGGAGCAATTCTTCGGCTTTCCATGGCTGTTTCGCTTCTCCATATCCCCATATCAGGGTCTCAAAAGTTTTCAAATTGGGAGAAACACCAATTTCGCACATCTTCTTGTAAACCTTCAGGGCATGCTCCATTTTGGCTGCACTGCACCATCCACTGATGATTGTAGTGAAAATTACGACATTTGCATGTACTCCATATTTTTCCATGATTGTCAGGACTGACTCAGCCTTCTCGGGGGATCCAGCACGCACGTGTCCTTTTGCGAGAATGCTGAATGTGTGGATGTCTGGTTCTATGCCAGCCTTCACCATGTCATCAAAGATCTCTTGACATTTGTCCATGAGGCCAGCCGAGCTCCAAGCATTCATTATGGTGCTAAATGTTACCACATCTGGTTTAATCCCAAACTCTTCCATCAGCGTCAGCGCCTGTCAAAAATGATTCTCATGGTAAGATATTTTTCTAAGAAAATGAACTCGAAGTGGAAAGAAGAGAAGAGACCTGGATATAAAAAAGACAAGTGCTATAAATTTTTAGGTCGCGGAAATATAGAGCATTCCTCTGTCAAGCAACAAAGAAATTCCAAATTTTAATTGACGTAAAACCAAGGTACAAAGGCTTCTCTTTTTTTTCAAATAAGTTATTTTGAACTAAGATGAGGGCAGCGAATAAAAGCTACCAAGACAACATAGTGACCAACCTCAAAAGTTCTGAATTTTTCTAAGAAAATAAACTTGAAGTGGAAGGAGGAGAAGATACCATGATATGAAGTATAAGGCGAGTCGTAAAAAACTAAAATGCACAAAAGTTCCATAAAATTTGTGGTTTGCAGAGATGGATGTTAGTTTCCGTGCTAGTTTTTAAGCTAAAAGCAGAATTTTTTAGCCAAAAAGGAAGGAAAAAAAAAAACGAAATAAGATAGGGTGTCAGGAACTTTGCCTTTCTTTTTTTGTTTATTTTTTTTTCAGTTCATTTGTTAAAAAAATACAAAAAACTAAAATGTCGCATCATAACTTTTTTATAAGCTTTTTTAGGAAGTACACCATTCTTTGTTAAAGGAAAAAAGAATATCCAAACTTCAATTGATGCGGATCTAAGTTATAAAAGTCCCTTTTTTTTTTTTCCCTGAAAAGTAGTCCACAAAGACCATTTTTACCAAGACGCTACCACGATAATAAATACTAGCAATTTTTACCAAGATGCGGACACGAGAATAAAAACCATCGAGACAAGTAGTCGTCAACCATATTTTTATTTCATTTTCTGACAACTGAGATACACCCACCCATGTCCTAAAGGGAATTTCAGTTTGCACAACCCCTTTTGGTGGAAGCAGCAGATAGTACTCAATAGCAGCTGGTGAATATAAATTTTATTGTTAAATTGAATTGAATTTATGTAAATTACTACAAACACTGAATTGAAAACACCATCACCCCTTGAAAGGAGTATAAATGAAAAAGTAAGACCTATGAAGTCACAAATTTCATTCTTATCATTTAAACCAAGGGACAAACACCTGAGCTTGCCACTCCATCTTGTTTTGCAGCAACATATTAGGAAATACAATTGTATTTTGTGTTTTTGAAGTATTATCTAATTTAATTAGAGTTTGCCAGGTGTGCTTCATTGCCTTTGTTGCAGTGCCATTCCAACTATGTTCTATTCAGTACAAAGGAACCTAAGGCCACACTTTGTCGTTTTATGTTCCCTGGGGAAGATATCACAAGTAAACTTATCTGTTTATGCTATAATCAGTCTCTTTTCTCTAGGAAATAGAGACCAAAAACAATCAACTGAATAAAACATATGAGAACAAGTGAAATCATAGTAACCGGAGGCAGGCAGGTTTTGAAGGCGGAAAATATATATCTCGAACTTGGAAATCTGGTGGAGTAAATTTCAGCGAAAAAATAGTCATGACTTTATTATCCCAGGCCAACATATGAGTATCCGAAGCATGATGTTGGTACTGGTCACTGGAAACAACAAAACTGTATTTCAATTATGAATGGTTCACTAGACATCTGACATTGTTTTCAGAACCGGTTCAACCGAAGCCAGAGGGTTCAAGTTCAAGCCCTAAATTGCTTGTCCAAAAAACCAGTTGATTAAGTCAAATTGCATGCACTGGAGGCAAAACTCAAACTCAAGCAAATGGAGTGATTTTAGGGGTACCCAACCATTATTCCACACATTTTTTCCATAATGTTTAGTAGTTGCCACATAATATATACTGAAATTAACTTATTAAATATATAAATGACAAAAAAAATTATAACTGATTGAACCACTAGTTGAACCAATAAAGCCATGAACTGGAAAATTCATAGGCTAAGGTCCAGTTTGGCTCTAATAACCATACATCTATTAATCATTTAAGTGATTACCACAGAGAACGCACCTCATCAACTCCATCAGTATCTGTAATGTCAAGAAATCCTTTGATAAGGGAATTGAAAATGACAAGATTTGGATGCACTCCAAGATCCTTCATCCTGTACACAAATCTGAAGGCATCTGCCATATTACCTTCCTTACAGTATCCATTAATGATGATTCCACAAGTCCGCTGATTGGGTAAGACCTTGTTGTTTTGCATCTCCATTATCATTCCTTCAGCTCTCTTTGTTTCCCCATTCTTTGCATAAGCCCTTGCTAATGTGTTATAAGTGACAACATCAGGTTTCAAACCAGACCCAACCATCTTATACACCATGTTCCATGCCTTATTAATATTGTTATTGTTACACCAGGCTTGGACTAGAATATTATATGTCCTATCATTGGGTTTCACATTTTCTTCATGTGACATTAACTCAAATAGTTTCAAAGATTCTTGAGGCTTGCCAACGATCCCAAACCCTTTAATTAAGGTATTAAATGTGCTGGCTGTAGGCTTACATCCACTCTCCTTCATTTTCTGGAACACTTTCAAGGCCTCCTTAACATTGCCCGATTCAGAGAAAGCATTAATCATGGCATTGAAGAAAATTGAATCAGGCTTCAGACCATTCTCTTCCACCTTAGAGAGGAGTGAAGGAATGGACTTGAAACGCTTCTGGAGGGTCAAGGCAGCTAAGAGAGTTGTGTATGTTACAAGAGTTGGCCTGTGCCCTTCTTCCGTCAGACCTTTGAAAATGAGATGGACTTCCTGAGGCCTTCCCTTCTCAATCAAAATATTCATCAGCTTTGTTCTTGAACGAACTGTTGAGCAACCGTTGTTCTCCAAACATACAAGGCAGCAGGATTGACTATGGGAACTTATAGAAGTTGAAATTGGGCGTATTATGTCCTTCTCATGCAAATGCAGTTCCTGCCAGACTCAACTATCATAATTTGACCAACAGAAAAACATCTATGATTCTCTTTATGAATGTGTCTGTGTTTGTGTGTGTGTGTGTGTGTGTGGTACAAGCGCAAACAAATGCCAAATCTTGGAATTGGTTCTAAAAACAGCACTAACAAACTGAAATAAACAGGTTCATAGACGATCAGCATTTGCAATTCTTGATTTTTGATAATTTTGATAAAGATAGAAAGCATCTGTGTGTGTTGCAGGTCACTGTGCATCTGTTTGTACCAAATCTGGAACTGGTAACACTGACTGTGCCACATAAGTGAAACCAAGCCAGTTCACAGATGATCAGCTGATAAGTATGTTGGTTTAATGAAAGTTGGTTTAATGAAAGATGGTTAATGATTGAGAATCCACCACAGGAAGAAGTAACAAGTAGAGGGCTGCAAATTTAATCGTCAAACACAGTTCCACAAGAGCTACAGTTAAGGACAAGAAAGCTCATTTGAATACTAACCAATACTATCTTAGATGGAGACATTCAGACAGCACATTAACTTGTTATTATGCCATTTTCTCGATAAATTGTTAAAATAACTTCAGAATGTTTCTATGATAATTTAAACAAGTATATCTGTTTCTATGCCTTCATTCCTTCTACAAATTTTCATTGTGGGAAAAAAAAAGAAAAAGATATAGTCTGCACCTCTATAGACTGATTAATATAGTATTGAGACAAATAGCCATATATTGACTTTTAATATTTTGGTTATAAGCCATTTCATATGCAAGAACTTCCAAATTAAAATTCGATGTACTTTTTAAAATTATGTAACCATATTCCTGAACATGGATAATTTGATAGTTAGAAAGGATGAGCTGATTAAGAACGGTCATTCGTTCTCAATATCACATCCTTGAAAAAACAATCAGAACCTGACAAGCAAAGCCCATTTGGCTAGTCCTAATAAGAAACATGAATGGTCATAAAGTTTATGAATTTTGGGCAATCAAAACAAGTTAGTCACCTTTAATCATGAAAATTAGCATTGGAAAAAGAAGGGTGTACTGATATTAATAAGGGCAACATACATGCCGTGCAAAAGAAATTTGGTTTCCTAGCGGCATACCAGTAAAAAAATCCCCAATTAAAAATTAGATGCTATAATCTAAGCATTTTCATTTTCCACCCAGAGAAAAAAAAGAAAAAAAAAAAAGATCCACCACCACATATAATCAAGAATTTCGTATTAACTTGCCAGATTTGGTATAGTGCATCTGTGTTCACCCAGCATTTGGTCAGTGAAATACAGCTCAGAATAAATTCCAGGAAAATGACAGAAAAAAACATTACAGCCACAATGCTCAAATTAATCAAATAAAATGATTGAGTTACAGCCACAATACCATGGTGGGTGATGCATGGATCCGTTTCTTGCTTGCAATTGCTCCATTTTGGTGTTTTCCCTTGAGGACAGCACTGGCCATCTCTTTACCAAACTCTCCCATTTTTTCTTTTTAAGTGAATATCTCAGCAGACTTATTGTTTTGATTCACTGTGAATGCCAAAAACCATGCTAAATATCCTCGAATAAAATGTGATTTTCAACCCAGGTTCATGTCATCAGTACAGAGTTGTGTCATCCTTAGAGATATCCTACAACCGATCAACCAGAATGTCAGCATAATATGGTTTGTAGTGATAAATCAGATCAAAATAACTGATCAGAATTGGGCTGCCATTGGCTATATGCATGGTGTCATAAAGTATCCCATATGGTACGAATCATATAAGCAGAAGAGTCCCCAGAGTATTTTTTAAATATGTAGAAATGAGGACCAATTTGCCAACTGACTCTTCATAGATAGAACCCGTGAAGAAAATTTGAAGCGGGAGCAAATCAGACTTCGCACATAAATGACATGGCATATTATAAAAACCCCCACTCAATCTTCCCTTCAAAGCCCAACCAGCCCAGCCGCTCAAGGGGTAAGGGAGAGTGGGGTTGGATTGCTGATTAGTCTTCTATAGAGTTGGAGTAATTTAGGGGCCAGCGAAATAAAAGCATGCTCATGCAATTACAGAAGGATTCCAACCCAGTTGGGAAAAAAATCTAGAATTTGGAAATGTAATGTCATAACCATGGTTAGTAAGCAGTGAACTGAAAAAAAAGCTCGTGAACAGTAACATTCCACTGGGTGGACACTGAAGAAAAACACCATAACTGAACATAACTGAAGTATACTATTTCATAAGACCAACCTGTGGGGGATCATAGCTTAGTGGAAAGCAATCGATTCAACTATACCAACATCTATTCAAATGGCAATGTGAAGTATATGCACTGCAGGCCAAGTATCAAAAAGTAAATACTCAACTGAACAAAGCCCTAGTCAAAAATTAGTTGGGATCGACTACATAAATCCTTCTCCTCCTTTCATTTCTGTCAAGTGTTATTTGAAAATTTA
This sequence comes from Pouteria glomerata, assembly GCA_035590655.1. NCBI lineage: Eukaryota > Viridiplantae > Streptophyta > Magnoliopsida > Ericales > Sapotaceae > Pouteria > Pouteria glomerata. Next base: position 21,369,070 of record JAVXUM010000021.1, read on the forward strand.
AATTAGGTCTTTCATCAGTTAATGCAAAACCTCCAATAATAACACATTTCTTCACTGTGGAGCTTATAACTAATAATCCATTTTCACTAAAAGAATAGGACAGCCAGGATGTTTCATCTCCTAAGCAAGCAGGACTACAGGAGAGAAGAAAATAGCAATGCTCCTCCGGCAATATTAATCATATCCACATTCAAAAAAACAATTGATTCTAAGACAGCAACACAGTGTATTGTTAGACAGACAAATAAGAGATGAAAGGAGAAGAAAGCAATTGCCTATCTCAATGCATAATTTTGGAGAAAAGTAGTAGATGAAAAATCTTGATTCTTGACAGAGGACTTACTATTGTTCCACATTTCAAACACGAAGTGAGCACTTACTATTTAGACACAATAACCAATTTGAGAATCGTGAGCACACAGCATTCAGATAACAAAAATAAAACCCCCACATGGGTATTCCAAATTTCTCAGAAATTTCGAGCAAATACCAAATTTTAAAATTCAGAAACATAAAAAGCCAAACCCAGACAATTTCACAACAAAGTTAACACATGAAAGTGCAAAGATAGTTGAATACAAGCATGAATTTCGATTGAATCAATAGTTGTAAATTACAAAAAAATAAAAATAAAAATAAAAAAATAAGTTGTGGGCTTTACCATTTGAGTTCATTTGCTCCCAGCAAAGGGGGAGAAAGTAAGCGACCCAGTGGCGCAGAGTTGAATCTGCATGCAAGGCGTACAATAGTGCTGCTGTGTAGTGACATCCATCAGCAAATCTTATCCACAAATATTATCAGAAATGGAATGGGTGTGAGAATTTCAATTGGTCGAGGCTCCATGCTGGAGGGATTGGTCAAGACCATTTATTTCTGAAGGAGCATATTCTGCCACGTTGCTTTTTTTTTTTTGGGCCCCCCGGGGGGGGGCCACTGTAAAGTTTTCATTTTTTTTTTATTCTTTTTGTGATGTTCACTATAAATTCAAGATTCTCAACAATCTGTCTTCACGTCACCATTAATAAACCTCTCGATTTTGTGCTTTGAATCTTGGGAACCTCAGGTTTGGCCACCATGCCGACCACCAGTCTTTGGTCGATGTAGAGCTTGTCACACCACACAAACCGAAGGGAAAGCGCTGAACACGACATTGGACATACACAACTGAGGTAGCGTTTGGTATCGAAAATTTTAACCAAAAAAAATATCAAATTTTGCTTATTAAGGGTTTAGTAAAATATTAAAATTTATCATTTTTTTACACTGTTATAAAAGGTTTTCAATTTAAAAATTATTAGAAATTATTAAAAATTTACTAATTGTTACTTTCAATTACTAAAAATTATAAAAAATAGTCAAAATTTTATTAAACAACCAAAAATTATAAAAAATTATTTAAAATTATGAAAAATTGTAACTTATTTTATCAAACACATTAAAAATTATAACAAATAACTTTTAATTAAAAATTACTAAAAATTATACTTTCAAATGTCACTAAAACTTTTGTAAGCTAATTTTTAGGGTCTGTTCGGTAAAATTATCAATTTTTGTGTTTAGTTTTTAGTTTTTGTATTTAATTTTTTATTTTTAGTTTTTATTTTTATAATTAAAAAATTTAAAAACGCATTTGGTAATAATAGTTGCTAATTGATAGTTATAATTGTTAATTAATTAAATTAAAAAAATTTAATTATTATAATTGTTGTAATTATTAAAAATAATATAATTCAATAAAAATAAAAGATATTAAACAATATTTATTATACTTATTTTTTAAAAACAATTTAATAAAATATATTTCATGTTAATTAAATTAATTAACTTAAATTGATTTGATTAATTAAACTTAATTATTTTAATTATATTATTTTTTTCAAAATAATTTAATTCAATAAAAATAAAATATATTCATTATATAAAATTAAATTAATCATTATATTTTAAT
>JAVXUM010000021.1:21374882-21386681 GCA_035590655.1 Pouteria glomerata
TATTAATTTGAAGAATTAAAAATAATTAAATCTTATGGACTTTTTTTTTTTCTATTGCAGTCCAAATAAGAGAGAGAAATTTTTAATTTATATTATTTTTTTTTCCTTAACAAATTTACGGTGCAAACGCAACTTTAAGAAAAAATAGTTATTTATATATGCATGGCATGAAGAGAGATGAAGCCATCTTTTATACCAACTGCTTTTTGTTTTTCTTTTTTCCTTTCTTTTGTCCTCCTTGATGGGTTAGGAAACCAAATGCTTAAAAAGTTGGTATTAATAATGAATGATTAGGATGTATATAAAAGTTGTAATTGCCACCCTCACCAAACTTTAAGTTTCTATCAAATTATAAATGAAATTGTGTGTTTTTCATTCATTTTCTTCTAATACGTGGAAGTTTACAACTGCTATCCTGTAATGAGGTACGCACAAGAAAAAAATTTATTTAGAAAAATTGATAAAGAGTCAGAAAACGTTCAGATAGCACAAAACCACCCAAAAATAAATTAAAAAAAAAACTAGCTATAATTAATCGAGACAAGATTAGAACAATTTTTAAGTTTGACTGATACAATCAAAATTTCATTATTTTTCTAAGGACAAAAGAGGGCATCTAAAATGGATTTGGCTAATAAGCCCGGATTGCAACAGTAACAGAGTTGTTTTGAGTTACTTTTGGAAGTTTTTTTTTTATGCTTTTTATGAGTTGTAATTTTTGATGTATTTAGTAAATAAAAGTAAAATTTTTAACAAAAAAGTGTAATTTTTAAGTGTGATAAAATTGTTACTATAACATAATAGAAAGTGACAACTTTTATGTAACAGAGCAGAGCAGAAAAATGAAAAAAAAGTGAGACCCGTTATAATAATAATTTACTGTAATAGAACGGAAAGTGAGAAAAATTGTAATTTTATTAAACGGTCAATTATGGTAATTTTTTATATTTTTTTGCTTCCAAACAGGGCTTTATATGTGCTAACAACCATTGAAAAGGATAGGATGTTTGTTTGTTTGTTTGTTTTTTTTTTAATCTCAATCATGAAAGAAACACTGACACTAAATCGAAAAATGTTATTGGACTAAAACAATTATACTAGAAAGTGGAATATGATGCCACAGTGATAGTCGTAATTGAAACAGACTCTTATAAAAAAAGTTATATTTTGAAGTGATAAATCTAGTAATCCATCTCATCATAATTATTAAAAGGGTGTTTAGAGGGTAAAATTTTTAGTAAGTTTTGGTAATTTTTTGTTAAAAATTGTTAGTGATAATTTTTAGTGTGTTTGGTGAATCAAAATAAATTTTTTGGTAACTTTTGGTAACTTTTAGGTGTTTGGTAAAATTGTTATTGTAACAGAGCAGAAAAGTGACAACTTTTAAGTATTTGGCAAAATTTTTTATTGTAGCAGAGTAGAAAAGTGAAAAAAAAATGGTCCGCTGTAATAATTATTTACTGTAACAGAGCAGAAAAGTGAAAAAATTGTAAGTTTGTCAAACACTCAATTACTGTAAAAGTGACAGCTTTTGGTATGTTTTTAGTGAATCTTAAACCTCCAAACGCACCCTTAATTTGTTGTATGGCTTTCAATTGCGTTTATTGCTTTGTATTATTTCCGAAGTAGTGACTAGTGAAGCTTATTATATACCTCATCTACTCATAAACATTTAGCACCCCCTAAGAATAACATATCCCTATCAACATAGAGAAAAAGCAAGGGTGAATAATTGGCAATAATAAGATCATCTAATAATTAGATTCTTGACCAAATTAAATTAAACATTATACAATTGTTCCCATCAGTCCAGCATAGCTTCACCAGAAAGCACGCAGAAGAAACAAAACATATGATACGATGGATGAATGTACAACTAGGAGCTGGGATGGGAAACTTGAGAGCAGTCACGGCAAAATTTTCCATAATTGAATTCTACACTGCATAATTTGGGTGACTCAGGCATGTCAAAATGTCAAGCAACTTCCGCAGATCCACAGAAATGGTCCATGGGGCTCTTCATGGCGACTAGGTAAACGCGCTATGGCCTCCTCCAAGAGGTACTCTTGGCATGAAACTGGCAGATACTGTCAAGCAGGGGCAATGCCTGAATCCAACACTCTGAGATAAGAGGGAGAAGGAGAATATCGTTAGCTCTTGAAAGCGAAATATAATGATTCACAAAGAATCATTTCTCTAGGGTAAAGAAATAGATGCTTATTTGGCAAAAGTAACCTGGGAGGCCTCGTGTACAAGCGAAAAATGAGCATTAAAAAGTTGAAGGGGAAAATATATATATATATATAACAAAGGAAATAGGGAGAAATATTTACCTTTTTATTATTGATATTACTTTTTAAGGATGGGTATTACTTTTTAAGGATGGGGATTGCCCATTCATTTCAAGGTACGTGTGCGCGCTTGGAGTTAACACCAATCAATTGGAAATTGGAACACAGACATAAAATCAAACCAGGCCTAAGCATTTGACAAGCAGCTAACCACGTAGGATACTAATTTGCTCATTTGGCAGGGCTGTTAAAATATCTCCTCTAAAATGTTTCACCAATTGGAACCCAATTGACTATGGGCCTACCTACTTTCCTAGAAACAAAGATTTGAGTCAAGTATGTTTAAAACATGATTTTGTGGAGAGAAAATAAAATTAATAATTTGTATCAGTTTGTTATACTTAACTAAGTAAAAGTTTTTTTTTTTTTTTGAAAAATATATCTTAATTATCTTCTTTCTCTAACTCAACCCCAAAAAATTAAATAAATTTGACTTCACTTTATTTTGCTCTCTTACCATTTTCCCTCACTTTCATTTTCCTTCCATAAAACCATGATCCAAACATAGTATCAAGGTTTTGATGTTTCCTTTAAAACAAATGCATGCTATGATGTCATGTACACGAAAACAAAAAACAGATGGCATGTCAAACGGACCTTGTACATACAAGCCAAGGTACAGTCCCAAATCAAATTCATTTTATAAACCCCCCTCCCCCCGCCAGCCCCGGTGCCGGGGGGGGGGGGGATAGAGAGAGAGCAGAAAAGGGTCTACATACCGGAATACTTAGCAACTGTCCTTGAGGATCGACCAGCACAGGCAAACCTCTTCTGGCAGCAACTGGGATAGACTTCAACGACAGCAGGGCTCTTTGTGCAGAGATCTGCGCATAATCCGAACATAAATTTGTATTTCCCATCACTTGCTTCATTTTAGAATTCTCTACATGATGACACTGTGACAGCTTGGCAAGATACAGCCAATCAGCATCAATCATATGGCGCACCTTTGCTACCTTGTTGTGACCAACTGGACAAGACTTGCAATGGTAATGCTGACTTCCCCCATCCAGAACTAAGTCACTATTCACCTTATCCAGGAAATAAGTATCCAAAGCAATTTTCTCAGTCAGTTCCCAGTTGACCAAGAATCTATTCATAAAGTAACCTATGTGCCCGGGCCGAAGCTCTTTGCCAGCATTGGTGCCCACAGATTCCACTTCAGTTTGTGTCTCATACTCAGACACATCTTCAATTTTGGACCTGAAATTTTCAGTTTCATCTCTCTGCAATGAGAGAATCTTCATATGGGTAGACTCGCTGAGAATATTGAGTCTTCTTGCTTCAACCAAAACAGATTCAGAAGATATTACATCCAAAAGATGTACTTTTGAGGCATTTGTAGCCAAGTGATCTAAATATGATTTTCCATCTGCTATGATTTGTGCTAATTCATGAAGCACAATGTTCCGCAGTCCATCATAAGAGAGTTTGTTGAACAACTCCATCTTCAGAGGCAAAGAAGAATCAACAGAGCAACAAACCAGTAGTTTGGTGCCTTTAGAGCCAGGAGCTGGAGAAAGGTAACAACCGGCTGCAGTAAAAGAAGTCTGCAAAGTTGGAAGAACAGAACTGTGAATTAAAAACCAACAGACACAAAATTCTTGGAAATCAAACTAAGGTTGTGCCAGGAAAAACTACAACTTGTGTGCATAACAAAAGAAGTCTGCAAAGTTGGAAGAACAGAACTGTGAATTAAAAACCAAAAGACACAAAATTCTTGGAAATCAAACTAAGGTTGTGCAAGGAAAAACTACAACTTGTGTGCATAACTAGTTTATGAAGAAAAAGTAAGATGCTACTCATTTACCAAAATTACCATTTGGTTCCATCATGAAGAATAAAACTTGCATATTGAATTTAAATTCACTTGATAGGATAAATTTTAGACAAGTTATAATTGACTATTTTAATTACCACACTGCAGAAAAACTTCATGAACTCGAGGAACAAGATGCCTCCGTGCACTTTGTGAATTTTGACAAACAAAATGAGCAGTGGCTTTTGCAACTCAAAATCTTATGACTATTCTTTTTGTTTTTTTGGAAAGGATCTTGTGACTTTTCATTACAAGTTTATATTAAAAATTAATTCCCTGCTAATCCAAAATCATCTGGCACCTGGATTAGAAATTCAGTATCATTGAAGTTTCAAAAGTGACAATATGAATATTGTCAACCTTAAAGTTTAAGTGGCCATATATTAGTCGAGTGGCATACAGAGAGTTGATTTATGTTTTACATTTCTATCATGAAATAAAATAAGAAATTAAAAGATAAGATAATAGCATTTTGAGTGCCATACAAACATAAGCAAAGTCCCAGTTGTGTAACAAATGCACCTTGCATCGGAAAGTGCGAAAATAGTCCAACAGCAACTTTAAAGCACTACCTCGAACCGGTTTTTGCCTTTGTGAGATGAACTAACAAAAGAAGTAAAAATAGCTTCAGCAATAGATTCTAAAATTCATTTGAATCACAAGTTTTGGTATTTCGAAAGCTAACATGTTAAGAATCACAGTACCTGTAGTAGCAAGGCAACAAACTTTGACAGAAATATGTCCTCAATTTTTGAAGGATTGAGAATCTCTAAATCAACGATAGCATACCCTTGCTGCAACCAGGACAGAGTGAAAGAGCAATGAATCAGATTTATTAATTTTCTTGAATCCTGTCACATGACTCGCATCTTCCTGTTTGTACCATGTGGTGGTATAAGATGTATCAAGTAGTCACCCCGAAGAGGCAAGCTTTGCTTCGAGTAAAAATTAATGGAACTTCTCAAGATAGAAATAAAGTCGAAAGCAGAAAACTGTTGATGCTGAAATTATTTTATCACCACTACTATTTGCAAACAGATGGAAGTTTCTAGTAAAAATTTTGAATTTCTCTTTTCAAATACATCTTTATTTATTCACACAAACAGAGCAAAATAAGTAGAACGAGTAAAACAATTGGAACATCGATAAGTATTTATTTGGTATTTATGCTAGAAGTCAAGTGTATTTTAAAAATAATGGTCTGGAAAGTAAAAAAGGATATGCTTACAGCCATGATGGTCACAGACTGATTTATCAAATCCAAACAAATTCGGTCAACATAGACACGTGTTCTTCGAGAGGCGGAAATAACTGCTTGTAAATCAGAATTGAAGGTAGCTGCAAAATAATAAGTCACGAATAAAGAAGCCTGCATGCTTCTGGCTGTTGATAAGAAGTCAACAAATCACCATATAGCATGGAAGATGATTCTGTTGGTATGAAATTAAAATTAGCGAATCCAGTATAGCCCAAGCTAACAAGATCCTTTGCCAAAATAAGGAAGAAAGAAAACATTTGCATGGCAAAATAGCAGACTAATTGAAATTCTATGAGAATGCTTATATGAAGAAAAATACTATCTATTTATCCAAGCTGTCATGTCTGTCACCACTTACACGATGACAACTTTTTCAATGCTGTTCGGATCCTGTTACGAGCAAACAGTGGACTTTGATTTGTTGGATCTTCCACCCATTCTTGATTACCCCCTTGACAAATCTACAGTACATAAAAAACATATTTATATTCAGGCAACTCAAGAATAACTTTATCAAAAAGTGGCAGAGATGATAAAAGAAAATGTCACCTCAAGGTCTCTCAAATTAAATTTACACATTAAAATTCTGAATACGAGGTTACAGACACTAATTTCCAATTCCCAGTCTAATAGTTTTACGTACCATTGGATCTGGAGCAATGTTTTTAAAATCCCAATTTAAATATTAAAATCTTATGATTTTACGATATTAAAATGAAAAAACTTGTTCGATTTTGTGTAAAATCTTAATAGGGACAAACTAGGTAAGATCTCGATTTCAGGACGTAAAATCAGTAAAATCTCGATTTTATAGGCGATTTTACCAATTTTAAAAATTAAGTGATTTTTGTATGATTTTATTAAATAAATAGAGTTTTATGATTTTTTTTTTCAAGTAATATACCACAACTATTTCACTTATTATTTTTTAAGATTTTTTTATTCTATAATACTATTATTCACTATACTCCACTAACTGAGGACCATGGGTATAGTTACATTAAATTGACTATCATAAATTAAATGTAGTAGTTAGGATATAAACTAAGAGATCTATAATAAAATATTACAAATACATTTTAACTCAAACAAAAAATTAGGATAAAATAAAGTCAGTATTTTAATGTCAATTGTATAGATCACACCAAATATTTTAACGGTCTCAATTATATAATTAAGTAAAGAGAGTACAGAACCAGATATAAAATCTTTTGTAAACTTTTTTAAAGATTTGTATTGTTAATATGAGTAAGTTTTTATGTATGACATTTTACTTTACACGTCTTTTCTCTCCTTTTATTAATAAAATTATTAACTTATAAAAAAAAAATAAAAAATTTAAATGAAAAATTGTAACATAATAAACTATATTTTCATTTTATAGATATTTGGTAAAATCTTACGATTTTACGACTCGATTTTTGAACCCTCCATCGATATTAAGTAAAATCTCGATTTTAACAACTTTGATTTGGAGTTTCTATTAAACAAGTTTCAAGTTCCTTTTTTATTTTTTATTTTTTTTAAATTCCAAGAAACTGGAAAACCAAATAAGAGCTAACTCCGTTCGGCTAAATGGTACTTCAGAGGCATCAGGGTAGGTTAAATTTAACTTCAAAGACATTATGCTAGATAAAATGGTTCTGACATGACTAGCTATGCAAATGAACATAACTCACCTTGTACATATCTAACTTTGAGAACTCCAGGAGTGGTCGCACTAGTAAAACACCATGATTATTTGAAGTTTCATCACAAACATTTGGATCTGTAGAGTACAATTGAGACGTAAATGCCATGCCAGCAAGTCCAAGCACACCACTGTTGCGAGACAGTCTAAGAATGAACAACTCGGCCTGCATATATGTTTCACTAATCACTATGCATCTAGTGTCTGTATGATGCCTTCAACTTAATACTTAACCATTTTTTTGTAGGCATCCTGTACTATTTTCCCATTTATCAACTACATATAAAAACTTACCAAGATAAGAAAAAAGGCCAATTACATTATTCTGAACTAGTTTACTTTCATTTGTAACAACAAAGCAATTTATTTCTTTTTCAAACATCAGCCTCATCACAGACAATTAGAATTAATGCTGGCACAGACCTGGTCGTCTGCATGGTGAGCAATTAGTAACACACCAATCTGGTTTTGAATGCAGACATTTTGAAAAATTTGATACCTGCAGAATTTGTTAAAAGAATCCAAAAGCAGCAGGTGTTATTGTCAGGCAAAAGAATTAGTTTGATGCATCTTCTTCAAAGAACAAAAAATAAACAGCAAATAAAAAGAAACAATCGCGGAAAAACACCCTAGTCAGAGATATTTCTAAAATTTTTGCAAAACAATAAAATAAAAGAAAAAATTAACCTTCTGTTGCGCGCTGCTTCTTGCAAGTGGCCCTTCTTTGGCCTACCATCTGACCATTCACAGCGAGCTATCTCACATCTGATTCCTACAAAAAGCCTGTATTAACCATCTATTCTCCCAAATAAATCTGAGAATAACCAATCAGCAGCAGCAATCCAAGCCCACCAGACAAAAGGAAAATTCCATGTACCCATGTCCAGAACACGGTGAGATACAGTGTTTGCCTCTTCTTTGCTCTCAGCACGCAATCCATGATCAACTATTATTGCCAAAAGCCCATCAATGAAACCACAACTCTGGCCATTAGCAGCATTAGTGCCATTGGTTTTCCAACCGGCAGCTAATACACAAAGCGCCATACTGTCAGGACCACCAGAAACTCCAAGAGCTGAAAAGACGGAAAACATCTACAATTTCAATTATATCCCCTGCTTACATCCAATATTATTATTTCGTACACACTCTTCCTGTTAAAGTTTATAAAAGATAATTGACAAAGACTATAAGATGAAGAGTTGTATTGGCCCAATAAAAAATATACTCTTGAATCCCCCGATCCTTGACCATCAAAATTCAAGATTTAAAGTTCATTTTCCCCTTCAACCATTGTTCCTCCAAACCACCCATATTTTTTAACATATATGCATATATATATACACACACACATATATGAAGTAACCGTTAGAATCACGATAAAGTCAGCAATTAATAACCCTAATGGAAACAGAATTTTGATTGTTTGTGTTCCCTATTGTTTCTTTATTTGCTAAAAGATGAAAGACTCTACTAATGCAACTTGGATAGACGTATAAAATGCCAATATGTTATAAAAATAGAATAAAATAAAAATTTGCTCACCACAACAATGTCGATGAGACATATAAATGGAAGCATTTACTGAAATCATTTTCAACCGTGTTTCAGAAAGTTCCTTAAATAGAACGGGGCATTTCACAAAACTCTGCTAATTTTTAAACAGCTCTTAAATTTTAAAACTTAGATTCATGAAAAGTTAAGCAATTAACTTTTCAATTTATTCATCATTTTGAACTCCAAAATGTCCACAAATAAAATAAAATAAAATAAAATAAAATAAATCAAAATCAAAACAAAACTTTAAAAGAAAAACTGATGGAAACGATCCCGAACAGGCTCGATAACTTATTTTCCAGAACAAAATAAATAAATAAATAAATATATAAGACACAGAGAGAGATAAAGAAATTAAATATTTGTGCAGGCCATGGCATAGTAGCGTTTACAAGTATGTGTTTGTGTGTATGTGATTATATATATAATTACATGTGCGTATATGGTGACTAACCGATACGGTGATGAGGTTTGAGTCCAGCCATGGCCATCCTCTTCGCGAACGCTTCTCGGTATCTTGACATGTCGATTGGGTCAGTCTGACAGCTGCAGAACAAGCGAGTACTAGACGCACCGGAGCAAGAGAAACGGAGGTGGTTCGACAACAGGAGAGACTTTCTTTTGAACCGAATTGTCGAAGAAACCCTAGCAATGGAGGTCAATATGAAGCACGAAGTCGTTTTGCTCTGTACAGAACAGAAGACCAGTCCTCGCGCCATCGCTGCACTACAAGCGGCGATGGCTGCCTAAACTGCGCACTCTTGCGCCGTCTAGCATTGGGAGACATCGAAGAAGATAATCGACGCTCTCTTGCGGGTTTCAATTGATGACTCGGTGTTTGTTTGCAGGGTTAGACTATTGCGGGTGGAGAGATGAAACGGGGCGGGTTTTAGTTTAAAAAATTCTCCTATTTATATCTGTGATGGGTTAAACACCTAAATTTCCTCATTTTATCCCGTCTTATTTAATTTATTGGGTTTAATGGATTAGGCGAATTCAACTCATTAAAATGTAAAATTTTTAAATTGTATATCAGTAATAAAGAATTAAAATAGGACTCTAAAGGGTGTTTGGAAAAAAAAAATTGACAAAAAATATAATAAAAATGCAATTGATTTGATATAAAAGTGATATATGTTAAAATTTAATTAAAAAATATAAAAAATAATTAAAATTTAGTAAAAGTTAACCGTTCAAATAAGGCCTAAACTATACTTTTAAAAACTCAAAGTGATACAAATTATATGAATAGATGTCATAATACAAACATATATTAATACTATTTTTGTATTATTTTTTATTAATAAATAAATCTAAACTCTTCCTATTTTATTAGTTAATGTTAGGTGAGATAAATCATCTAATTTTCACATTAAATTGTTATTCTTACATAAAATTAGGGGTGCATGTGATTTGATTTCACTTGATACCAAAAATTAAATTCAATAGTAAATTACCGATTTGAAAATTTTTAAGGTTGCAATCAAATTTTTAATAAGTAAATTGGAGCAAACTAAATTTATTTTTTAAATTTTAGATTTTTTTTTTCAAATGTAATGAAAAGGCAGCTTAAAAACCATGGGGAAAGGCAACCAGATTTTGAGGCTATTAAAGCATGAACAAATGCTTCTTAACCATATTCAAGCAAATGAACAATATGTTTTTTTTTTTCAAGCAACAAAAGATAGAGGATCATTGAATTAATCAATGGCCCAACTTGATTTTTAAAGGATTTGTTGAGTAGTTTTAAAAAACTCCTCTTTTGTAATATGTTTAAATTGTGAAATAGTATAAATAAAATAATTGAGAATAAATAAATAAACACATATTACATGACTATTTGGTGCACCACATTTTGACAAAAATAAAAAAAAAAATAAAAATTTTGAATTATTAAATATTTGGTGTATTTTTTGAAAAGCGTGAAAAAATTGAAAAGAATTAGATAATATTGAAAAAAATTGGTAAAATTTTGGGAAAGTGAGTGGAATTTGAAGAAGGTTCAAAAAAGTTAGAGGTTTTTTGCATAAAGAAAATAAAAAAGAACGTTAATTTATTTATTTAAATTTTTTTTTTTTGGGAGAGTTAAATTTAGCCCTTCAAACTCACGCCATATATGAATACATTGATTTTATTAATAGTCCCTTCGGGCCATAAGCCAAATTGGATTTCTAGGTTTTAATTTTTTAAATTGATTTGTTGATTTATAGAATTGAATTAAATCAAAGTGAATAAAACGATTTACTTCTATTTAAACACTTGTTGAATGTTTGATGTATCTATATAATAAAATACATCACATTTTAAAAATATTCCTCTCACAAACTATAATCAACGGTTGAGATTGAATTTCACAAAAATTTAAATGGCTTAGATTTTACCATTGAAGTTATTAGCAAAAGTTCCCGCCTTCCCCCATTTGATGAGACATGTGTTGGGGAGAGTGAGTGAGAGAGAATAAAGGGGGGAGGGGATTGAGAAGAGTAAGGTACCAGCTCTCTTTGAACAATTGACAGAGAGAGAAAGAAAAGAGTGTTGGGGGAAAGGGTTGGGGGCGGATCTGGCAAGTAAGTATATATTTTTTATTTTTTTATAGTTAATTAATTTTTTAATTTTTATATAATAATTAATAATTAATTGTAAAAACACATATTTTTATATTATTTGTATTATCTATATGACTACAAAATTTTAATTTAGTATATTTTTAATCTTTAAATTTATTTAATGGTCAGAATTATTTTTTTCTCTTCACTTTAAATAATATTTTTTGGTCACTTAAAATTTTTTTATAAATATTTTAAAAAAATTCTTATATCTTTATAATAAAATATATTTTTTGAATATGACATTTGTTTGCGTGGCATCATTAAGGGAGTTTCTAGGTGAGCAGGTGAGAGAGAGGAAGAGAGAGAGGGAAAGAGAGAAAGAAACAAAGAGGTGTTGGGATGAGTGAGAGAGATAGAGAGAAATGGGGGCGGGTGAAAGAGGGGAAGGTGAAAGAGAAATTTTTTTTAAATTAGTTAATGGGGCGGGTAAGATAGAGGAAGAGAGAGAGGGGGAAGGAGAGAGAGAATTTTTTTAAATTAGATAAATTTTTATTTAAAATAAATATAATTATAGA
>JAVXUM010000021.1:21389102-21403793 GCA_035590655.1 Pouteria glomerata
AAAAAAAACAAAAATAAGGAACCAGATTTTGACTTAGCGTATAATTGTATAAGCTCGATTGATAGAAATTATTCTTAAAGTATAAAAAATCGTGAGAATTATACTACCAACATTTTAGTAAGGTGGCAATCCTATCTTGCTGTGTTCAGATTTATAATTCGTTTAAATTTATATTTATTCATGTTTGTACTGAAATATTTTAAAATTTAATAAACATGTTAAAGAATTAATATACTTCAAAATTGAATCAAATCGTATTTATTTCAATTTAACATAAGTTTGTGTGTGCATGAGTGTGTGGTGTGATTTTGTTCTTTCTTGCAGAGATCTCAAGTGACATCTTTGTTTGGGGCAGAATCGCTTTGGTCAAAAGGGTATACCGGTGCAAAGGTCAAGATGGCCATATTTGATACTGGGATTCGAGCAAATCACCCACATTTTCGTAATATCAAGGTATCTGGTCTGGGAGAAGCTGTTGGATTCTTTTGTGCTTGTGTATTTTTGTTGGTAGTTTCACTCCTAAATTATGTGTATGTGGTTCAATACTTTATTAAATTAAAGAAGCCTAACATTTTAGCTGCTTAGGAATTCTTCTGCTTTGGTTTAAAGATGTTAAAGACTTCAATTAACTATTGAGTTGATATCATGTTGAACAATGTTTCAGGAGCGGACGAATTGGACCAACGAAGATACCTTAAATGATAATCTTGGGCATGGAACATTTGTTGCTGGGGTTATTGCTGGTGAAGACGCAGAATGTCCTGGTTTTGCACCAGACACAGAGATTTATGCATTTCGCGTGTTTACAGATGCACAGGTAATGCATGGTGTATTTTTAAGTACCATATTCCTATCCCTAATGGACGTCAAATTGGCATTTATTTCTTTCTTTCCATATTGTAATTGGGATACTAGATATGATATTGGCATCTTCTTTTTTGAGGAGAATGCTAACCATTGATGCTTTATTTTGCTTGAAAGGGTTGTTTTGGAAATTTTAATTGGTCAATTGGTCAATATTTTTTTCTATTTAAAGTGGCAAAGGAAATGCATTAATAGTTATCAAGGGGATGCCACTCCTATACAAAAGGCCAAAAAGAAGCCAGATTATGCTTTTAGATGCTCAATGAAATTCAAAAGCCTATACAAGCCCGGATCTAATCCCAGATACCCCCTCCAAAAGAAAAAAAAAATCACCTTATATTAGATTGCCCAAAAAATGCTCTTCAACCTATACATGGAACATTCACCACCTTGAAAGGATTTTCAATTTCTTTTCCCTCAAATCAAGCAACACAAACAAAAAGGAATGATCTTGCACACTTTCGTTCTTCTTTTCTAGACCTCTGCTCTCCACCATGAAGCAAAACCATGTTTGGCTTTATCCATGAACAACCATAGCATACCAAGATAAGGCGAGTTCTCAAAGTTCTTTTGACAAGGTACTATGAATGAAAAGGTGATTGATAGATTCACCGTCCTTATAGAGGTAACACCAGTAGCAAATATGTGATTCCTGGCTATGAGTTTGTCTACGATAAGAGCTTTTACATAGAAGCTACTTTAGGGGGGACCTCCTGAGAGATCACAAAGACCTCCACAGGAAATCAGCCGTCCACTATATCCACTGAGGCAAAATAGAATGACATCACCTCAAAGACACCTGTCTTATATACCTTCCACTTAATATTGTCCTCTCCTTCCCTAACTGGATGGTTGCTTCTATTTATTAAATTTCAATAATATTCCTTTGTACTGTTTGTTTATTTGAAATAAGGCCGTTAGGTGTTAGTGTCATGATGAATTTTTTCAAAATTTAATCTTTTGCTTTCATTTTATCAAGCATGCAATATCTGACATGCTATTTAATATTCCATTATTATCCAATTCATAAATTATATTTGGGCAAGAATATGAGAAGTTCGTATTCAGCTTATTGCAGGTATCGTACACATCGTGGTTCCTTGATGCCTTCAATTATGCAATTGCAACCAATATGGATGTGTTGAATTTGAGTATTGGTGGGCCTGATTACTTGGATCTTCCATTTGTCGAGAAGGTGAGTCTTCCCACGGCCATTTGATTGAAATTCAGCTTAGACATCATGTGATATAATTGAATTACTTGGTCTCCAGACCATAGACATTCATATGCTGTATGTACATTTGCTGCACAGTTAATTACCTTTGCCTGTAGTCTAGCATTCGTTTTGTTAATTACCTTGGAATAAAGGCATTTGGAGTCTGGAAGGATTTGATGACCTTGTAATAATATAGGCATCCGGTCAAACTTTTTAATTTGTTTGACACACCTTAGGCATCTGATACTTAATGCTATTAAATGTATTAGTTTCCATTGAACTTCATGACAAGTTGACAACTCTCAAATTTTATGAATTGATCTCACAATTGTGTTAAGGATCTGGCTAATTATGGAATTTACATATTAGAAGTAAAAATTTGAGGAGCACAAAATACCATTATACCGTGCCCTCAGCTTCCAGATGCCATTCTAAATTATAACAAACTTTAATTTGCATGGAGATCATCTTTTAAAAGTATAATTACTTGTGTTTGTAAAAGCTTGTGCATGTTTTTTCTTTCATATTCATAGTCCATTGAAGTAAAATGAAAGATTCCTTGTTCTGCAATTTTCACTAGGTCTGGGAATTGACAGCAAATAATATTATCATGGTTTCGGCAATTGGAAATGATGGACCACTTTATGGTACTCTTAACAATCCAGCAGATCAAAGCGATGTTATCGGTGTTGGTGGCATTGATTACAGTGATCACATAGCCTCATTTTCTTCACGTGGCATGAGTACTTGGGAAATTCCTCACGGGTAGTGTATCTGTATTTCTTTTCATAACACCAGCCTTTGTCTTTCATTTGTGCGGACTGATCTCTTCTAGATTTTTTTTTTTTTGGGGGGGGGGGGGGGCCGGGGTTTTAAGATAAAACATGTCAACAATGCAGACATAACTAATTACTATCATCCCCAACCAAATAATAACAAAAAATAATAACCTGTGTGGAGGGTACTAGTTTTGAAGTTCATCATCTCTTCTATCAAAAAAAAATACAAAAAAAAAATTGATTTAGAAATTTTGACTTGCCATCATCAGGTGGTCAGGTTGACGTAGACATCTCTTTACTGTTTCACATTATCAAGACTTAGTGATTTACACAATCACCTCACATCTCTTCATGTTTAGTTAATGGATGACTTCCCATCTTCGTGTCGCCAGGTTGACTTAGACATCTCCTTACTGTTTTCACATCATTAACACTTAGTGATTTGAACAATTGCCCCACATCTCTTCATATTTAGTTATGCTGGTACAGTTGCATCTGTAACCACAAAACTTTATCTGTGCAGCTATGGACGTGTGAAGCCAGATGTTGTTGCATATGGTCGGGACATTATGGGATCTAAGATCAGTACGGGTTGCAAAAGTTTATCAGGTACCAGTGTGGCAAGTCCTGTTGTTGCTGGTGTGGTATGCCTTCTTGTTAGTGTTATCCCTGAAGGCAACCGAAAGGAAATTCTAAATCCAGCAAGCATGAAGCAAGCACTGGTTGAGGGGGCTGCAAAGCTTTCTGGTCCCAATATGTATGAGCAGGGTGCAGGAAGAATTGATTTGTAAGTTCTCCAAGTAACCAGTCTCTCCTCCACACCCTGCCCCCCAACCCCGGGTTTTCTTTTAAGTTGTTGTTGATGCGGTAACTATAATTGTTTGTGATGACAACACTTGTCATCATTATCTCTTATCCTTCTTGTTTATTGTTTCCAATTCTAATTTTGACTTACATGTCAGGTTAGAATCATACGAAATACTGAAGAGCTACCAACCGCGGGCAAGTATCTTCCCTAGCATTCTTGATTATACAGATTGTCCTTATTCCTGGCCCTTTTGCCGTCAACCACTTTATGCAGGTGCGATGCCTGTTATATTCAATGCTACAATTCTGAATGGGATGGGTGTAATTGGCTACATTGAAAGTCCACCTACATGGCATCCCTCAGATGAGGAAGGCAATCTTCTCAGCATTCATTTCACTTATTCTAATGTCATTTGGCCATGGACTGGCTATCTTGCCCTGCACATGCAAATCAAAGAAGAGGGAGCTCAGTTTTCGGGAGAGATTGAGGGTAATATAACTCTTAGTGTGTATAGCCCACCAGCCCAAGGTGAGAAAGGCCATCAAAGGAGTACGTGTGTGCTTCACTTGAAATTAAAAGTCATTCCAACTCCTCCAAGATCAAATCGGGTTCTGTGGGATCAGTTCCACAATATAAAATACCCACCTGGTTATATTCCAAGAGACTCCTTGGATGTTCGGAATGATATCCTTGACTGGCATGGGGATCATCTTCATACAAATTTTCACATTATGTTCAATATGTTAAGAGATGCTGGATACTATGTCGAAACGCTTGGTTCACCTTTTACATGCTTTGATGCCCGCCAGTATGGGACACTCATCTTAGCGGATCTTGAAGATGAGTACTTTTCTGATGAGATTGAAAAACTAAGGTATGACGTTACTGATATGGGACTTGGTCTGGTTGTGTTCGCTGAGTGGTATAATGTGGACACAATGGTGAAGATGAGATTTTTTGATGATAACACAAGGAGCTGGTGGACCCCAGTCACTGGAGGTGCAAATATTCCTGCATTGAATGATCTTTTGGCACCATTTGGGATTGCATTTGGAGATAAGATTCTGAATGGGGATTTTTCAATTGACAGTGAACAGAGTCGATATGCATCTGGAGCCAATATTGTGAAGTTTCCACGAGGTGGTTATGTGCATAAATTCCCTTTGCTGGATAGCTCAGAGAGTGGGGCCACTCAAAACGTCCTAAGCTCTGGCATGACCAAGGTGAGCAAATAGGTTCGCCTCCTTCTATTTTCCTTTTGGTTGGTGAGAACAACTACAAAATCATAAAACAGAATTCAAGGATAATAGTAAACCTTCAGGCTATGTTTGGAACTTGGATTTATGGAGGGAAAAGAGAAGTGAAGGGAAAATAAAATTACTAGTTTGTGTTATTTTTTCATACTTAACCAAGTAAAAATTAGATTTTTTTCACAATTTTTTATTCGTTTTCTTATAATTTTTCTAACTCTACCAAACTAATGGAATAAATTTGATTTTTCACATTATTATCCATCACTCTTCCTTTTCCTCCACCAATCCATCTTCCAAACATAGCATTAATATTTATACTCTTCAGGATGGGGACGAGAGAAAGTTGTCTTACTTTCTACCGACCTACTGAATAAACTTTATGCCTTACTGGCTATCCTGTATGATATTCCATTAGTTGCAACAAATTTTGGACAAGTACAATGAAAAGTTGGGAAAAGCTTCGGATCCTGAAATCTTTAGCCATTTTTCAGTAGAGTCCACAAATGTGGGAGGTTGAGAAGAATATACCAGGAAACTCAACTGGCAGCATTATTTTGAATTAATTGGCCCTTGTTCTTATACCTTTCATCTGAGGCTGTAATGTGAATTGTGGCTTACAAATTCTGTATTTTCTGCCACATTACTTATCTGATTGCATGAAGCAGATTTCTCCTGAAAATAACATTTGTGCTGCCCACCACCACCATCATGCACTTACCCACCAACCACAGCCCAAACAGGTGGAAAAAAACAACAAACTGCCATTACTTACCACAAGTTGCCTCTCTCTCTCTCTCTCTCATGCACACTCGCCCACGCATTCATAATTGGATACCAAAAAGGAAGGCACACTCGGTGCTTGTTATGCCAGATTGTGTACAGTGTGAACTGAACTAAAAGTTGCCCATCATTTGAAGGATAATTAGAAACCTCCAACCTCTTGTTCTGAGACTTTTGATTTACTGTCTCCGTGGAATTTATAATGTCTCTCTTTTAAAGCAGGCGGACTCCCCTATTCTTGGTCTCGTGGACGTAGGTGGTGGTCGAATAGCTGTATATGGGGACTCCAACTGTTTGGACAGCAGTCATATGGTTACTAATTGCTATTGGCTTTTGAGGAAAATATTTGATTTCACAAGCAAGAATATCAAGGACCCGGTGCTCTTCTCAGATTCAGTTAGACAAGATAAACCTTTATACCAAGATGACAACCAATTACCTTCTCGAAGAACTGATGTAAATTTTTCAACTTATTCTGCGGTTGTTGGAAAGGAATTGATTTGCAGAAGTGACTCCAGGTTTGAAGTATGGGGGACTACGGGCTATCGTTTACAGAGTCAGGCAACAAATCGCAAATTGCCAGGCTATCCGACCGACAATTCCAATTCGAAGGGGTCCAACTCAACAGAGAATAGCAAGGACGAGTATTTGGGAAACAAGTACTTGGGTTTATTCTACGGAGAAGACGTAAGCAACCTGGAAGTCTCGTAGTATTTCAATTAATCGTCCACATTAATTCTGCACATAATTTATACAGTACAAAAAGGCTTAAAGTTTTCTGACTCTTACAGGTTGATACGCCCATGTTAGTTGCTAGTCAGTGGCTTATACCTGCTATTGTCACCGTTTCTGGTTAGTATAACACCATTCTGTAGTTTCCTGGATTCTTGAGGTGCAATAATCTAATTGGCTTATCTGCTGCTTGTTAGGCCTTCTGGTATTGTTGAGTTTTTGGCAAAAGAAGCGACGCAGGCGCAGGAGAGGATCTGGCTCTGGTCGTTCTGCCAATTTGTAACCCATCAACGATGAATTTCAAGATATCCATTGCATAATTTCCGATACTATCACTGCAAAACAGCAGATGTTCTCCTACATCATCACGTGCCTTACCTCTTGGTAACAAATTTTGTATTCATAGTATAGATTTTGTAGCAATTTTTTGTTGTTTCAGATCTTTTCAATGGCAGAAATATTCGGAAAAGTAATGAGATCATGGTTAGGCAACATAGTTTCCTTGATTGATTGAATGATAATGTGTCTTTACTGTAAAGTGAAAGGAAATGAACTTTCATGGTTTTTTTTTTCTTGCCGCCTCACCCCCTTCCCCCAACCGAAAAAAAAAAAAAATATCCGCTAAGCATTTGCAGAATTAAACCTCCTATTGTTACAATTTTTTTTAATCCTCTTGAATCTTAGGATGAAATCCAGAAATGTCAATTCATTTGTTGGTAAAAGTCTGCATGATTCTAGGCTATGGAGAGATCTGCATTGAGGAGACCCATACAATCAGATGCATGCAACTTTGTAAGTTAAAATTTGGCTGTGCAATGGCTCAGTTCAGTCATTTGACATCCAAACTGATCCTTGAAAATCTTCTCACGTTGATGCATAAATTTGGTAGAACAAATAGACTAAGAATTTCCTCCAAAAAATATATATATAAACAAAAGGTTTCTATTTGGTTAATTAGAGTGAAGTTCTGCACAACCCATTTATTTTTAACAGTTTGGATCTCTGGACAAGGAATAAGTTCAAGAAAGAGAGAGAGAGAGAGAGATAACGGGTATAAGGGGTGAAAAATGATGGTTGACTTATCCCTGTAAAAAAGATCCGCCGCTGCACTTCTAGCATTCACAGCCTGGAGATCTCTGCTGTCTTCCACCGGCCACATCAATGGTTTCAGGAAGATATCTTCATAAAAAAAATAAAAAAGGAGCTCAGTCCAGCAAAAATCTTTGTGAGCACCTCATAATTAAAATGACACGTCTAAATACCTTCAGGATATATAAATTAGAAAAAGTTTACGGATCTCATAGAAAATTCTCGCACTCTGCGTCCCGCTCTGTGATAAACGCGGGCTCTATATGGACGGATGCAAGCCTCACGCGGGCATATGTGAGAGTGGGGTCAGTACAGGATGCAGCGGAGTGCGGGACGCATGGTATTGCTATGATGAGTAAACAACAGACTGTACAAATATCACTAGAAAACAGAAGATGTTTAACAGCAGCTAAACATCGAAGGTATTCAATCACTTAACATTATGTCTCCACTAGTTCAATAACTTTGAAACATCTGAGAACTGCGCGCGTAAAACAATTATTACATACAGTATTGATTGGAAACTGAACCTTTTCAGCTTGAATTTCTGAGTATCTCAATCATCTACTTACACAATCACGTATATAGTTTGTGCTGATTATCATAATCAGCATAAGATTGTATCAAATGCAAGCCATCACATTATGCTAAGAATCACATATTCATCAACAATGACCATGCAATTCCAAATCCCCACCCCCAAAAAAATAAAATAAAAATTGAAATTAAGAAAATATTCCAAAAGGCACAATGCGTAACCATGAGCTACGAAAGTATCCTTCTATCATGTCATACCCGGAGTCCATTTGCATGACATTGTCATATTTGGGATTTAACTCGTAAGGTGTCAAGTGAGAACCACCTCTTGAACCTCCTGGAAGGAGTAGAAAGTGTCGCGTTTTGTCCCATATCATCAAAGCAAATGGTTGAACTTATAGAGGATGGTTTTCTAGTGACTAGCAGTTTTAAATCCTGAGGGTTAATTAAGTCCAATGTGAATAATATCATGTTGATTGACCTCGGGAGTGTGACAAATGGTATAAGAGTGAGGGAACTCATCCTTTTGGATGGTGGGGTGATAAAATTAACCAAATAAAGATAAAGTACGGGTCTGAAGTTTGACCCTATACTTATACGGGTGCTATTGTGGTGACATTAACAAAGTAGAGGTTTGGACTTAGGTGTTCTGCCTCTTAAGTGGTCGGGTGATAACACCAACTGTAAACTTGGACGCAAGTCTACTTTGTAGTAGTATCAACAAAGCAGAAGTGTGAATTTAGACTTCAAAAATTTAGAATAACTAGTATGACACGACCCAAAGCCATAAGGACGAATTAAAACCAAAGTATACAATATCATGCCGATAGAATTGGGGCATGATTAATATAACACATTTTAAAGCCATAAGGGTGAATTATGACCAAGGTGGGCAATATCATGGCAATGGATTTGCGGCATGTGATGATTAGTATCACACATTTTAAAGGCATAAGGGTGAATTAAAGCTAAAACTAATAGCACCATGTTGATGGACTTGGGCGTGGCAATTTTGCAGCGGGTTGAGTCTAGACTTACAAGGGATGCCTTCATCATAACATCGACAAACTAGAGGTATGAACGTAAGAGCTCTGCATTTTGAATGATGCGATAAAATCAATAAAGTAGAAGTTTTCAATCAGACCTATATAAAGGCATCTTCATAGTAAAATCAACAAAGATGAGGCATGAACGTCAACTAATCTATTCTATTATAGTAAGGGAGAACTAACGTAGTTGGTGAAGCCATAAATTTGGTAAAATTTTGGCGAAGTCATAAATTTGATAAAATTTTTTAGTTTTCTTCCATAATACTACTTAATCATCTGTAACTTGAAAGATGTTTATAAGTAATTTTTAAACTTTATGGGACGGAGAAGTGAGATTTTTTTTCTTCCTATTTAGGGCTTCCTCTAGGTGCTTCTTTAAGGCGAAAAGGATGTAGGATGGTGTGATTGAAAGATTTCAAGAGCGTTTGTTAGGTTGGAAGGAAAATTACTTATTGAAAGGGGCACAAGTTACTTTAACTAAGAGTGCTTTATCCGGTGTTCCAACCTATTTTACGTCTTTTGTTTATTCATGCCAAATTCAATATAGAAAAAGACTTGAGAAATTTCAAATGAAACTTTTATAGGGAGGACAACAAGATGTGTTCAAGTATCATTGGTTGAATGGAGTTTTGTATGTTTACCCATTAAGAATGGTGGAATTAGTATTAGTTAGGAAGTTAAGTTTGTTTAATGAGACTTTGCTGGGGAAGTGGTTTTGGAAATTTATGCGTGTGAGAGAGATTTTGTAGGAACGTGGTTGTTGCTGCCAAGTTTAAACTTCAATGGGGTGAGTTGGGTAAGTGGCACTCTTCCAGTGGGTCTCGTTCTCATGGTTTGGTTTTGTGGAAGGGTATTCGAAAACAAATGGAATGTTTTTTATGAAACATCTCTCTTTGCGGGTTAGTAGAGGGGATATGGTTATGTTTTGGAGTCATCTTTAAGTCAACGGAGGTGTTTGGAGGATGTTTTTCAAGATTTTTGTTAGTTTCCTATTAAAAAGGAAGCTTCATTTGCAAACAATTTTACTGTGAATGGTGGGACCTTGGCTTGGAACTGTATGCTGCGTAGAAACCTCTTCAATTGGGAGATTGTGGATTTTCCCGGTTTGTTACAGATATTAGATGTTGCTAAGATAGGAGGAGGAGAAGATGAGGTTCAATGGAGCTTGACTAAATTGGAAAGTTTGTAGTGAAATCATACTATAATACCCTAAGGCTGTGTTTGTTTTGAGGGATTGGGATAAGTAATATAATGAGATAAGATATAGGATTGGATATAATATAAGATTAATTTTTTATGTGAGATTATTTTTTTATGTTTGGTTAGTGGGATATAAAGTGGGATAAAAGATGTGATTTGATATGTGATATGATAAAAAATAATTTTGAACCTTTAGATCTTGACGGGAAACAAATCCAGAAATAGGGTATTAATAATATCCCGCCTCCTGGATTAGTCATTCTGTGTTTTGCTTTACTATCAGTCTCGCTGGATTACTTAACCCGGTCGCCCAGTATGTTATCAAACATTGGCTTCGGTGGGACCCACGGACTGTTAGTCTAATCCGGCCTTCTCATCCCAGAAACAAACACTCCCTAGTTGGATGTAAGGAGGAGGTTTATCCTACGGTTTTGGAGCACGACCAAAAATTGATTTCTCCATGTGGTGTGTCATTCCAGGTAAGATTCTTACGATTGATATCTTATTTTAAGAGGAAAATTATTGTAATTGGTATTGTTTGTGCAAAAAGAATGTGGAATCCATTGATCACATTTTTATCCATTGTACGGGATCCAAGGAGTTTAGAGATGCATTTTTTCCTATTTTGGATTATCTTAGATTTTTTTGAGAATACCAAGTAATGTGTTTGAGAAATGGCGGGATAATAGGATGCTTAAAAGGAAAAAGAAAGCTTGGAGATTTGCATTTCTTTGCATTACTAGGTGAATTTTGAGAGAGCAGAACAGAAGAACTTTTCAATGAATTGACCTCTGGACATAAAGTAAAAATGGTTTTTGATTTATATTCTGTATAGGTGGATTTAGGAGGGTATAGATCCAAATTTTGAATATTTTTTTAATTTTTTATTGATTGTATATGGGTGACATTTTCTTAATACCTTTTATTAATAGTCTTCTATATTTATTTATAAAAAGAAAAGTAATTTTAAAAATTTATAAGTTATTTAAGTAATTTGACTTTTAAACTTGTTTCGTTTACTTTAATACCTTTATTTATAGTTAAATATCCATAAAAAAGTAAGCCATCATCTAGTAATTTATAAGGGATGCCTTCAAGGTAACTGGTAAGACATTTTAAAGTCATATAAGGGCGAATTGAGGGCAAAGTGGAAAATATCGTGTAGATGAGCTCAGAGTGCATGGTGACTGGTATGACATAATGGCAGGTTTTCAAAGCCGAAGGAAAAATCGAGGCCAAAGTCGATAATATCATGCCTATGGATTGGGGGCATGACAACTGTTATGATAAACTTTGTAATTGCAAATTTAATATGGTAATGAAGTAAAAAAAATAATTAACAATAATAACATGAAAAGACGTAAAGATTTACGTGATTCGGTGTAATGCTTATATCCATGGGTGAAGACATAAGAACTATTTTACTAATAGAAAAGCGAGATAACAAAATGAGGGAGACAAAATATTTTGGTACCAAATTAAGAATGTACCCAAAATATTACTCACCTCATAAAATAACTACTCAGTCAATCTCTCACACCTCTCTACACTTTGTACTTTTTCTTTTCTTGGCCGAATGCCTCAATTTATAGGTAAATTCGTGAAATGAAAGCAATGCGAATGCTTGCTAGATGAATCAAAAAGGATAAGTAAGACAAATAGCCCGTGGACCTATTGGAGAGGACGGTGCGAACTTTTAATTAATCAGAATGTCTTCTTAAGTGTGAAGTGCATCTAATGCATTTGGAGTCTATAGGCTTGCCGTCATGCTACTACCCACACAACAACCACCCTAGACTAAAACCATGCAGTGCAGTTGAAGCTTCATAAATAGCAACTGGATATCACTTTTGAAATCAGCAGTAAAGGTTCAATTGCAAGTGAAAACAAAATATGAACTCACAATAGACAACAAATGTTCAAGAATGCTTACATTTCTTCCTCAGGTTCATTTTTAAGAGCATTTTTGGCTATGCACTGGAAAGCAGCTTCTACATTGAAACCATCTTTTGCAGAAGTTTCAAAGTAAGGAATATTCCCCTTGGAAGCACACCATGCCCTTGCCTTCTTCTCAGACACCTGAAATTTTGGAGAAGAGAACTACTAAGATACATTTACAGCTGGTAGGAGAAGGAAATGCTACAAAACCTATAGAATCCCCATCAAGCACAAACTATAGGACAAAACTAGCAGAAAATCATACGGTCATAACCAACAAGATTCTTCTTGGAACAAGAAGATAAGCAATTGTCCTACAAATCCAAGCAACTAACAGAAGCATGCTGCAAGTGAACACATCCCAGAAGCAAGGAACAAAACAAACTTTGTCCTATTCCTTTTTAGTAAACTTAAGTTTCTCTATAAAATATAGAAACAAACAGCCACTATCTTCATTAGTTGACTATTAAAATCAGGGAGGAAAAAAAGAAGTCAATTTACCACTCGGCTATTGCCACTATCAACATCAATCTTGTTCCCCAGTACGATGAATGGGAAGTTTTCTGGGTCACGTGGACCGGCCTGAACAAATCCATAAAAAACAATTGTAAATGGCTGTGAGGAGAAGAAGAATACAGAACGAATGAAAGAAGGGATGCAAGAAAAAGAGGCTAGTTCAATGATAACCTGAATCAGAAACTCCTCCCTCCAATTATTGAGGTTTTCAAATGATTTCATTACATTTACATCATAAACCAGAACACAGCAGTCTGCACCACGGTAAAAAGCGACACCAAGGCTCTGGAATCTTTCCTGTCCCGCTGTATCCCATATCTGAAAGTACGTTAATGAAGTGTCAGCCTCAAATTAGTCTAGATGGCATAGCGAAGAATGTGAATGACTTCTCTTCTATAAAGTCCAAACTTTGAAAATTGAATATTTAAAACGCTTCTGTGCACAACAAGATTTACTCTCTGTCACCTCAAAGCAAGTACAAATATTTTACCATGTCTGTGTATCCCAATTCAACTTCAGAAACTTCTCTTCAATGAAAAATAGATACTATTAGCAAAAACTTTCGTTTGTTTTTGGTAAATGCATAATACTTACTAAAGAAGATTAGTAGCGTCAAACTTCTAATCCATGTGAAATCCTACAGCTCAAATTTTTAACTTTTTTTTTTTTTTTTCCTTAGTTAACATAGCATCAAATGCTGATATGGCACCAGAAATACAACAAAAATGATTAGCAAGTGTTCTTGCCACTCGAGGAGTTGAAAATTTTGGTAAGAACACAACCAGCGACAAGGAAAGAAAAGGCAAAACACGAACAAATTCTGACCTGCAAAGTGAAGAGCCTATCCTCAAAATGGACCTCCTTGGTCAAGAAATCAGCCCCAATGGTCGCTTTGTACTGATTACTGAACTTCCGATTCACATATCTAAATTCCAAAATCTAAGGACAACCACTTCCCTAACTGTTCAAACGTAACAAGTAACAAGCAATATGAATATAACACTCTCATAATCTGGAGCTTGATAAGGATACTGATTCATGAGAGATGTCTTCCCTACCCTGTCAATCACATTCAAGCATCACCAACAATTCAATTCCTCAAATTCATATTTTATACATATAAATATATATATAGAGACAGAGAGATACCCGCTGTCGCCGAGAATGATGACTTTGAGGAGCACACGCCTGCGAGACGCCATGGAATTTGTTGAAGCTTTCTAGAGAATGGTAATCGATTCACTTCCTGTGTGAAAATTTTGAGATTAAGCCGTGTCTGAAGTTTTGAGAGAGAGAGAGATGATCAAAGAAATGTTCAAATCTCTCGTCCCTCTGCTTTTAAGTGACTCCACCGCCACCCCACCCCCTCGTCAACTACCGGTCTAGTTTCGGTCAATCCCAACCACTAATCTTACCCGTTGACTTTTACTTTTTTTTTTAATTATAGTAACAGCTAGTTGTATTTAACCTTTTAATTTTTTTATTGTAATATTATACGTATTTAATAAAAAAATTGAAAATAATAAAATTGCATAAGTTAATTAACTTGATAAATAACTAAATGTATTCAATCTTGTTAAAAATTTAAATAATATAAGAGTTAGTACTAGAAGAGAGTTTGATAGTTTATAATTACATTTACTAAGTCCAAATCTTTTGAAATGTAATTAGTTATTTTGATAGATAGTTTGCAAAATAGCGGAAATTTACGGGATTCTACCAAATTCGAACAATTTTACCAATTAGTGATTATGCCTTTACATATTATTATAGATAATAATTGCAATGAATTACTTAATTGTTATATAATTAAAATAAAAAATTTAATTAGAGGATTATAAAATTTTCATAACATAATATTGAAGTAGTGAATAATGTATAAATATTGAAAAAAAATTAAATTCATGGAATTTAAAATTTTAGTAAATAC
>JAVXUM010000021.1:21448759-21460834 GCA_035590655.1 Pouteria glomerata
TGAGAGGAGAAGGGATACTCGTGTCAAGCAGCCAAATAAGGAAAGAATGATTACCATTGGTAAAAGATAATATTATTCTATTATATATCTCTTACTATAAATACAACACTTAAACACAAATCCAGATATGTTCACTATTACCCACTGACTTGTTCTACTTTTCCTTTCATTCTCTTTTATAAAGACTAACTTAAGCATCGGAGGGGATTTGGTCGGGACTCCTCCTGGCCAATTCTTCTGACTTGCTTTGTCTCGCAGTTTTTTATTCAGTGGACGTGGTGATCATGCTCGGTAGTCATTTCTGCTGCCGAACACAAACTGATATAACAACGACACTCTGACAGAACTCATGGGCGGATCTACTTATGAGCAAATGGGTCATTTGATCCTTAAAAGTAAATTTTTTTATAAAAAATAGTATAATTTTTGAAATATTTTTATACTTTTATTCTTATAAAATATATTCCTTGAAATAGATTATCCCTATAATTCAAACAATTTATAAGTTTTGTCCTCTACTGAAAATAAAATTTCTATAAAAAATAGTATAATTTTTAAAATATTTTTATAATTCTATCTTATAAAATATATTTTTTAAAATAAATTATTCTATACATTAAGTAATTTATAAGTTTTATTTTTATTTTTAAGTTAAATATATTATTTTTATTTATTGATTTGACTTTACTGCAACAAAATCCTGAATCCGCGAACTAACAAACTAACTAAGAACCAAGCTCTAAAATGCTCGTCTTGATTGCTTTACTTTTGTTTTTTTTTTTTTTTTGAGAGTGGGGATGGAGAAAAGAAAGGGAAATAAGGGAAATGAGTAGAAAGACAAGGAAGTTAATTAACTTTATTATTTATTTATTTTAGAGATACAGTGGTGTTTGTTCATTAATTTTTACAAAAATATATATATATATCAAATATAAAATTAATTTTTAATTTTATTAAATTTTTTTAATTTTCTCTAAGTCTTACCATTTTTTAAATTTTTATAAATTTTTACCGAACTTCCAACATTTAACTAAAATAACTTATTTCAAAATTTTATGGAAAGTTTAACAAAAATTCGTATTACGAACGGCCTCAGAAAAGGAAATGAAAAAGAAAGATTACATCAATAGTAAAACAACGTCACATTCTTTAACAAATGATAGAGTAGAGAGAAGTGATATATTTTTGTTGTTTATAGTTTTTTAAATTAATGTTTGTAATGACTTATATATATATTTTATTCTTTTATCAAAATTTAAAATAAGTGAATAATCCCATAGAAGAATAAGAAATATTTTTATTTCTCAATCAATTTGTTGAAATGGAAAAAAAAAAGCTCATTAAACTGGCACTACAAATCAACAAATGGTTACTGACTCCTTCGGTTCCAATCAAAAGGCTTATTGTTTTTTAAGAAGTGCAAGCAATGGAACTGATTGCGTGCAAGCTAAACTTCACAAAACAAAACAAAAAAAAAAAAAAACTGATTTTATTTAATTTATTTCATTCCTGGGCAAAATAACCAAAAACCAGAACCAGAGAGAACCGGAAATATTCCCACCCTGCAGCTGCACCTCATCCTCATTCCTCAATCTCTCCACCCCCACTTTCGCTCTCTCTCTCTATATATACATAAAATAGAAGCATGGTCTGTAGTTATCTGTCCATACTCTCTTCAACATCCTCTTCATTTCCTTCCACTTACACCAACGATTCACCTTCCACCTCTTCTTCTCCCCTAAAGCTCCGATCTTTCAGACGAAGCCCTAGGTTTCTGAACCCTTATTCTCGTCTGTCTTCTCCAATTTGGAGAATCCGAATAGTGAGTTCCAATCTATTGGCGGGTGATGGCTCCGCCGACGAGTTTCTGCAGAACAATTCGATTGCCGACTTCATGAGGTTCAAGAAAGGGAGTTTCAATGGCGGCAGTGGCGGCGGTGATGCGGAGTTGCAGACCGCTGTGGTTAGCTACAGGAAGAGGTTTCCTTGGTCTCTTCTCCGACCATTTCTTCAGGTTTAATCTCTTAAGTTAGTTAATTACATTTTGATGTGTCGTATGTTTTGAACGTCAGTAGCTTCGACTTATGGATTTGTGGTTTGGTTTGTACCGGCAATAATTGGGATTACTTCTGACCGTTGTTTTTGGTTTTATTCATTGTGCAGGTTGATCTGGTTTCAACAATACACATTGCGGATAAAGAGTATGTTCTCTTGCTCGAAACCTGGATTGATTTTCTTTTGGAGACTGAAAATTTTGTGCTTGGACATCTACGAATGGTCATTATTGTTACTAGTTAGATATTTATGTAGTTTTAGTTTATTTTGTTTTCTTTTTTGCTTAGTTGTTCAATGTGATTTTTATATTCTTCTGGGTTGTTAGTGATGCGGTTGTAACACATCTGATAAGTTTTATTCATCAGTTCCATTGCTGGTAATAATTTATCAGAATCTTATTGGGTATTGAAAGTATGAAAGTAAAAGGAATTGTTCTTCCCTGTCCCATTCCTTGAATCAGTGTTCCTAATATATAATCATGACTCACGTAATTCTAGGCTAGGATAATTACAATTACAAGATATCAATCACTACAAATTAGGAGGGCCAACTATACAAGAGATATGGTCAATCAATCTAAAAGATAATTGTGGAAATTAACTTAAATAAATTTATATTCTATCACACCCCCGCAGTCTTAGCGGGAGGTTGTCGAACGTTGAGACTGTCCCGAAAATCATCAAATAATATGCGCGGAAGCCCTTTTGTAAAAATATCTGCGATCTGATAACGAGACGGGACATGAAAGACACGCACCTCTCCCTTTTGTACTTTTTCACGAACAAAGTGTATGTCCATTTCAATATGTTTAGTGCGCTGATGTTGAACGGGATTCCCGGATAAATATATCGCACTAACATTATCACAGTAGACCAAAGTTGCCTTTTGGATAGGACAATGAAGTTCAAGAAGAAGATTCCTAATCCAACAAGACTCAGATACAACGTTAGCGACACCTCTATATTCAGCTTCGGCACTAGACTTGGATATTGTAGGTTGTCGCTTAGAAGACCAAGAAATGAGATTATCTCCGAGAAACACACAATAACCCGAGGTGGACCGTCTAGTATCAGGACATCCACCCCAATCTGCATCTGTATAGGACAAGATAGAGTGTATCGAAGACGTATACAAGTGCAAACCATAATCAGTTGTACCTTGTACATAACGAAGAATGCGTTTCAAAGACTCCATGTGGTCAATTTTCGGAGCATGCATAAATAGGCAGACTTGTTGGACTGCATAAGAAATATCTGGCCTTGTGAAGGTAAGATATTGCAGGGCACCAGCCAAACGACGATATGTCTTCGGATCATCATAAGGGTCACCCGATTTTGCACTTAGCTTCCCCTTAGTGTCGACGGGTGTGGGGCAAGGTTTGCAAGCAGTCATTCCTGCCCTTTCTAATATCTCTTCTGCATATTTTTGTTGAGAGAGAAAAAGGCCATTGTTGGTACGAGTGACAGCAATACCCAGAAAATAACTCAACGGACCCAGATCTTTCATAGCAAATTCTGCACTGAGAAGAGAGATAATAGAACATCGAAGAGCATCGGAAGAAGTTGTGAGTATAATGTCATCAACATACAATAAAATATATGCAATGTCAATCCCATGACAATATATGAAAAGTGAGTGATCTGATTTGCTGTGAGTAAAACCAATTGTGGCAACAAAATCAGCAAACCGTTGATACCAGGCGCGGGGAGCTTGCTTAAGACCATAAAGAGATTTACGTAACAGGCAAACATGATCAGGACCCGTGCAAAAAAGCGTTCTTGACATCTAGCTGATGAATGGGCCAGGATTTGGACAATGCAATACTAAGAACAGTCCGAATAGTTGCCGGTTTTACAACCGGGCTAAATGTCTCCTCACAGTCAATCCCTTCTCGTTGCGACCTGCCATCACCTACAAGACGGGCTTTATGCCGCTCAAAAGAGCTATCAGAGTTCTTTTTATGACGAAAAATCCACATTGACCGAATTATATTTGCATGAGATGGACGAGGTACTAAATCCCACGTCTTATTTTTAATTAGAGCATTATATTCATCTAACATAGCAGATTTCCAATTCGGGTCATTAAGTGCACTCATCGGGTTACGAGGAATAGGGGAGATTTTTGGAGTTTCGACACTTAAGGCATGGGGGTATTTTGGGTTTGGCTTGAAGATGCCATGTTGACTACGAGTAGTCATTCGCTGGGCTGGGGGATGATAGTGAGGTGTGGGCTGTGGAGAGGGGACTGCTGGGCTTGGTAAGGTAGACGATAGAGGGGTGGTTTGGGCCTGGTCTGGAGAAGGGGAGGGCGTTCTTGGTGGGGAAAGGGCAGCCTGCAAAGGAGACATTGGGAGCACAGGAGACTGGGCCGGAGAAGGAGATTGAGGGAGTTGATTTTGTTGATTTTGGGCGACATTTTGATGCAAGTTGTGAATTTGCAATGGAGACAAACCATCCTCTAAAAAATCATATGTATGAGTATTTGGAGTATGGATTTCTGAAAATGGAAATTGAGTTTCATCAAAATGCACATGACGCGAAATGATAATTTTGCGAGCCGACAAATCATAACACTTGTACCCCCTATGATTGGAAGGATAGCCTAAGAAGACACATGGAGTTGATCGGGCTTGGAGTTTATTAATTTTGGTGGATGGAAAAAGTGGGAAGCATAAACACCCGAAAACCCGAAGATGAGAATAGGAAGGATTCTTTTGATAAAGAATTTGTGTAGGAGATTTGTAGCCTAAAACCTTTGTGGGAAGGATGTTGAGAAGGTAGGTAGCCATTTGGAGAGCGTGGTGCCAAAGGGAGGGAGGCAGAGATGAATGTGCAAGCAGAGTACGAACAATATTATTTATGGATTTTATTTTTCGTTCTGCTTTCCCGTTTTGAGGAGAGGTGTGAGGACACGAAAAACGCAATGACATGCCATGTTGTTCACAAAAATTATGAAAGGGACCATTATCATACTCACGACCATTATCACACTGAAATGATTTTATTTCTCTTTCAAATTGAGTTTTTATGTATGCGTGAAAAGAGAGAAAAATGTTGTGAACCTGTGATTTTTGAGACAAAGGAAAAGTCCACAAAAAATTAGTGTAATCATCAAGAAATAATGCATAATAACGATGGCCGGATGAGCTAAGAATAGGTGACGTCCACAAATCACTATGAACAATATCAAATGGCATATTGGTGAAAGATAAAGAATCATAAAAAGGCAATTTAACAAACTTCCCAAGGGGACAAGATGAACAAAATAAATTACGGGCTTTATTACAACTAATAAAATTGTTTTGGTGAAGAGTACTTAGAATTTTATCTCCCGGATGACCTAGACGGGAGTGCCAAATACTAGGAGAAATGATTGTAAAAGCAGAAGGTGCTGAAGATGAAATAGCCCGATTTGTGGTGCTGAAAGGGTAGAGCTCTCCCGTGCTCTCACATCTCAGTAGTTTGCTCCCCGTCTGTAGGTCCTTCACAGAAAATCCAAAAGGGTCAAATTCAACGGAAACCATATTATCTTTAGTAAATTTACGGACCGAAATAAGATTTTTAATCAGGTTAGGAGCATGTAAAATATTTGTGAGGTGTAATGGTGGATTTGTTGTGGTAAGGGAGGTGTTACCATAACCACGAATTGGAATCATACTACCGTTACCAACAAGTATTCCATTAGGTTTGCTCAAATTAAAATAAGACGTGAGAGTACCTGGATTAGCGGTCATGTGAGACGTCGCTCCAGTGTCCATATACCAATTTTCGTCTGACTGGTTCAAAGAGAGAGTGTGCATTGCTTGATCAATGTCAGTTGGAGTATAAACACTTGGAGCAGGAGTTGCTGTGTAGAACGATTGAGGAGGACGAGCACCCAAGACACCCTGCTGCCTTGCCGCCATTGGTGGACGGACACCCCAAGCGGCGCTGGGATAAGGACATGGTGGGGTGGCCCACGGCTGAGGGACCCACCCGCCCCAAGGTGGGAAATTCCAGGCCTGCTACTGCGGCTGTGGAGGCCGCTGCTGGTTGCGGTTGGCGCCACCACGGCCACCGCGGGTCTGCTGGTTGCGTTGGTTGTTTCCACCGCGATTTCTGCCATTGTTCTTCCTACCCTTATTGTTTGAATACCTGTTCTGACCCGTCTCCTGTTGCTGTCCATTATTGTTCAAATTATCAGTATTAGAATTCATGAAAAGAGCAGAGGTCGAACCTGATTCGAGTTTGGCTCGTTCGTTCTTGGTGGTTTCATCCAGCAACAGCATCGACCGTGCTTGAGCGAACGTCGGCAGAGGTTTCGTGTTCTGAACCACCGTCACAAAACCGTCATATGCCTCGGTCAAGCCAGTGAGAAGACGCAGCACCATTCTTTGATCAGATACCTTGGCTCCGACATTGGCCAATTGATCGGCCAGCACCTTGAGGCGGTGAGTGAACGCCTTTACATCAGGAAAGTCACGCAAATTAGTGGTTGCGAACTCTGTCTCGAGGTGGATGGCCCGAGAAGTCTTATTATCCTGGAACAATTCCGCCAAACGGTTCCAAGCATTGGCAGCCGTGTCATCAGGATCAATTATGGTGTTTAGGAGATCCTCGGAGATGGTTCCATAAATCCATTGACGAACAATGTTGTCAATGCGATCCCAATGAGCCTTCTCGGCCAGAAGTGCAGCCTCGGTTTTTGGAGGAGAGGCTGGAGTTGTTGCCTTATCATCGACCGGTGGTGGCACGATGTGCTCGTAGGTGAGCGTGGCTTTAGCATGGATTGTGAATAAAGTCTTCCAATTAATGTATTTAGCAGACTCGTAATCCAGCATGAGGGGAATGGCTGATTTGATGTTTGTTATGGTGGTGGCGGGATGAATCTTTTCAGCCATTTGTGAAGATTAGGATTAAGAAGAAGAAGGAGGAGGAGAGGTTGCTTTTCTAGAGCTCTGATACCATGAAAGTATGAAAGTAAAAGGAATTGTTCTTCCCTGTCCCATTCCTTGAATCAGTGTTCCTAATATATAATCATGACTCACGTAATTCTAGGCTAGGATAATTACAATTACAAGATATCAATCACTACAAATTAGGAGGGCCAACTATACAAGAGATATGGTCAATCAATCTAAAAGATAATTGTGGAAATTAACTTAAATAAATTTATATTCTATCAGGTATATCATAGGCATATGATAACTGTTTCTTCTTTTCTAGACAACTAAGGGTGGAGGCACGCAGAGACTCTGTTTGTTTCAATGTAAAATATTTACTGGAAAAATATTTTACACATCTTTGAGAAAAACATATTTCCTTAAAATTATTTTTATGAAAACATTTTTCATTGAAACAAACAAAGTCATATAGTGTGTGTCTTCCTCTCCACCTTCTGTTTCTTCTTATATTCAATCACCTTCTCCTTTGCTCTTTCTCCTCCATTTTACAGTCCTCGTTCTAATTTTTTTTTTTCCTGTCCTTTATGCTTCTACATTCTCTTCCATTTTTATGAATTAATATCAATTATTAGCAGTAATTTTTAAGGAAAAATGGATAGTTAAAAGGGAATTTATGGAATCCAAAATTGTGAGTCGAGCTCACAAAAAAGGGGGACACCAAAAATGATTCTCCCAGTATATAGTAGTATAGATAGTACGGATGATCATTGGGAGCGTTTTGCCATCTAACGTTTTTATTGACCTCTTCACTTTTATATTTTTGTAAACTTGAATGTTTACTATTTTGGTTGACCTTGTGTCGCAAACACAGATATTTTACAACCCTTCAAAAGGAACTTGAACCATATGACTGCGTGCTTTATGAGATGGTGGCTAGCAGGGAGAGTTTGGAGAGCAGACGAAATCCTACTGCTGCAAAAAAGCTCAAAAGTTCACGCCCACGGGGCTTTAATGTTCTTGGATGCATTCAGCGGCAGATGGCTAGACTGCTTATGCTTGATTTTCAATTAGACTGTCTCGACTACCAGGCTGATAATTGGTATCATGCAGATCTGGACTACGAAACATTCAAGTTACTCCAGGTTCTGCTCCTTTGGACCCTCTATGTAAAGTGTGTCAAACATTATTTGCTTAATTTTAATATATTAATGCCTCATATCCTTTTTAAGGAAAGATAGTTATTCCTCTTATTCAGTTAGGATGCTTAAGGAAGTTTAAAACTCCAAGCTACACTTTGAAAGGACGGGGTTATCCTATCACATCTACTCTTTTCTTCTCCTTTGTGAAGTTCAAACTGTTTTTCTATTCATTACTGCTGTATTTTTCTGTGGTGGGGTTGATGTGTCTTAGAAAATGGAGAGGTATTTTCTGATGGGTGAATTCTATGATTGTATGGGTTGTTTTTTCGGAAGTAAAAACTGTAATAAAAATTTTGAGGTTTTTGCCTCTCCTTCTACATGTTTGGGACAAGGCTTTGTTGATTTGACTCTCCTTTTTCATGCATATTTAGATGTTATTTTTTATTTTTTTATTTTTTTATTTTTTTTGCATTATGTGATGATTCTTTTGTTTCTAGTCTATGATTCTATGAACAGTATTACTTTCGTCAATGACATTTAACCTAAAGCCATCATGCCATTCTTGATCACTTTCAGCTGCAAAAGGGTGAGAGCTTCTTTACTTTTGCAAGGGATATGACTCTTAGATCAACAAAGGCCATGGTGCAGCCTGCTTTAGTTTCAGAAGAGCTTGGTCCTTGGAGATCCAAGCTTTTGTGGGCTTCTCGGGTGCTACCTATGCCTCTTGTTGGCCTTGTCATAATTGGAAGTGTTTGCTCTGATGTGGGAAGTCAAGCATCAAAATATCCAGAATTAGAAGCCTTGTCCAGACTGGATTTTGGTGCTGCTATGAAAGTCTTCCTGGCAAAGAGACTGACCTCTGAGTAAGTATATGCAAAGGTTATTTTCCTGGACTTCTCTACCTTGTAGTTAATAAGAAAATATTTTTTCCTAATAATAGACCAATGGAACTTTAGCGTTTCCTTGTTTTAGATATCTCTCTTTAGTAGATTTGGACCAAACTAATGATGATTGATGTGTAGTCCAGAGGCCAGGATGCTAAGAGAGCTGCATGTTTCAAAATCAACATTATTTAGATTATATCCGTCAATTGAATTGACTCTTATTCATTTATTTTTTTATTTTTGTATAAGTGACTCTATTTATAGATCTGTCTTCATTTTACGAGTTGCATCAATTGGCTTTGGGTTGTGACATTGAAATATTATATGGTGTGAAAAGGAAAATATTTTATTATTGATTGTGATTTTGTTTTCTTTGTTTTTATTTTTTTAAATTGTTTTTATTTTCTGTCGGAACCCTTTCCAATGAAAGCTTTTGAAATTCTATCTTCAATTGTGAAGGTTCACACAGGTGACTGCTGATGTAGAAGAGAGCTCCGTCATCATTGGTGAGAGGAACAGAGCAGCAACAGAGGCACTCCGAAGAGTGATTAACGAAGGCCACAATAAGATTGCTATTCTATATGGAGGCGGGCACATGCCAGACTTGGGCAGGCGACTGCAAGAGGAATTTGATTTAATTCCTTCCCAAGTGCAGTGGATAACTGCGTGGTCTATAAGGAACCGGAATCTAACAACCAATTCCCTTCCATTTTTGAGAACAATGGCAGAAGTTTTGGGTTGGCCATTGAACCGCTATCAAACTCTGGCACTCTTAATATTTTCCTCTGTATTAGCACTGGATCTCTGGTTTTGGGAGCTTTTCTTTGGCACGACAGTGAATTGGATCTCCCATGTTGCTTCGGAGGCATTTCAGTATCTCGACAGCGTTCAGATGATATAGTATTCTTCAGTCTACATATCAAACACTCGGGCAAGCTGTGCTTATATCTGTAGATATTATAAACCTCTCCCATTGAATCAAAATTTGGTTGATTTTTCCAAATCGTTTCATTTGATACGAATCCATAGCAGGTCAGTCTTCATTGATGGTCATGTGTACCTCCCTAATGTTCCATGATATGTATTGTAGACAAAAACATAGAGAGTACTCAAGAGTAGAGCTTTATTCTAGGCTGTAAATTGTGGCAGCAAATGCCGTTTGGATTATAAAAAAAATTCAGTAGAATGGTTCAGCTAAATTAAGTTGGCCTTGTTTAACTTTTATCTTGTATGGGCTTTTTTTTTTTTTTTTTTTTTCTTTCTACTTACTCTTCCTTTCTTTTTTATATAGCAAAAATTATTATTATTTTTTATTTGAAATTTTTTTGGCAA
Source organism: Pouteria glomerata (assembly GCA_035590655.1). Taxonomy (NCBI): domain Eukaryota; kingdom Viridiplantae; phylum Streptophyta; class Magnoliopsida; order Ericales; family Sapotaceae; genus Pouteria; species Pouteria glomerata. Next base: position 21,459,055 of record JAVXUM010000021.1, read on the forward strand.
TGTTATTAACATTTCTCTAAAAATTTTTTAAAAGAACGCTTGAAAATAGTAAAATATAAGTGCGGATGAAATGAGTTATTATTATTTTTTTTTTTAAGAAATGCAAACAACATACGAAAAAAGTTACTAAAAGAAAAATTACATTTTTGTAGAAAAAAGGTTGACAAATAGAAGCAATATGAAGTTGAAAAAGTGATCAAAATAAATCGATTTATTTTAAGAATTCCAGACGGAGCCGACTTTACCAATTTGTAGTATCAAAATGTTCATGGCTTGAACTCCATGCCCATTATATTAGGCTTATGAAGGGATAAATTTAAATTTGTAATTCCTCTGTTCATGTTTGTGCATATGATAATTGTATATTTGAGTCAATTATTTTATTTAATAATATTTATATATTATAAAATTATTATATAAAATTTATATTTGTATAATAATATTATATTATTGAGTCAAGTCGAGTCGGGTCATTATCAATTTGGGCATGGGTATTCGTGTGAATATTGCCTTTGGATTTTAATAAAGTAAATAAATTAAAAAATGTACATGTAGATTGAGACTTACAAATAAATATAGCAAATTAGTAATAAATATAGTAAATTAGCTAGTACACTGGCTATCACCCGCGTCGCTTTGGCCGAGTGGTTAAGGCGTGTGCCTGCTAAGTACATGGGGTTTCCCCGCGAGAGTTCGAATCTCTCAGGCGACGTAGTTCATTAATTTAATTTTTCCACAGCATACTTCCAAGAAAATTGGGTCCCTACCTCGTTGACTAATCCCTGTGCGGAATGGGTGAAAAATCTGACCCCTTAATACTATCACTTTTTAATATATTATATAAAATAACATATTTATAAATTAAAATCATAATAAGATAATTATCTAATTTATGCTAAAAAATAAATTATTTAGTCTTATAAAATAAATTTAAATTACGAATAAAATCTTGAATTAGAATGAAAAGTAAGAATGGAAAGAGTAATGTAGGGAGCAGGGATGGGAAAGTCGTTCAGCACAAGGATGATCAAAGGCTATTTGGATCTCTAACAAACGTCAAAAAATTTTAATTTTTATTAATTTTTTAATATCATTTATGAAGTAAAAAAAATTATCACTACACTTTATTACCATGTTAACTGAATGAAAAAAAAAATTTAAACTTGTAAAATAAGAAAACGTAAGAGAAAATTTTCAATCAAAGTCTCTCTTATAATAAAATTAGGAACGGTTTGAGAATGAAGAAAACAACAAAGTTTTCAATTAACAATGACAAGCATACCTAATTTATTCATATAGTGTTGTATTTATAGTAAGATAGAATGATTAAATAATTAAAAAAATAATTAAAAAATAATATTATTATATTCCCTCAATGTAAATACATATAAAACAGATTACTTTACATTTAATACCTATCCCCAGTATTCAATATACGTGATGAGTATTAGAACAGTGGGTGTAATTGATAATAAAAAATGTATCAATGTCACATCATGTGTGTCACTTATAAGATAATGAACTTATTGACTCGACAAATTGGTAATAAATGAACGAGATAGAAGTAAATGAACAAAATTTATTATTTAACATCATTAATAGTTTTGAGTAATTAATATTCACTCCCTTTACTTGTGGGACCCAATTAATGTGATCAGGATGTTAAAAATCAATATTCACCTCATTCGGTACAATAGTGTTCTAGAAGTTGTCACGTATCTAAGTATTTTTTGTGCCAATACTATTAAAATTGCTGTTGATTATTAGAAATAGAAGAGTA
>JAVXUM010000021.1:21494993-21509766 GCA_035590655.1 Pouteria glomerata
TAAATCATTATTAAAATTTTATAAACAAATGAATTTTCTAGCTATAAATAAACTAACAGCCATAGTTATGCAAGGGTTTCACGTAGGTTCATGAACATGTGAACATATTAAGGTTCGACTCATTAAGAATTTAGTTTGACTAGCTCATTTAATAATTTTAGTAATTACAATTTGAATTAATAGTAATATTCTTTAAATTTATACTCTATATATAAATTAATGGTTACACATGTATTATATTTCGGGCATTACATTTGAATTATATAGATATAACATATAAAATACATTAAGCTAAAATTAATTTAATAAACGAACTAAATAAACTCAATCGTTAAATTCATTGACGACGCTAAAAATAGTAGAAAATCTTCCACCTATTTTATTTTGTCCTAATTAATTTCCTACACTATTAATTGCAACAAACCGAAGAGAGAGAAGAAAAAAGAAATGCCCGGAGAAGAAGATCGAAGAAGAAGAAGTATTAAGTGCTCACGAAAATACAAAAAGTCATATGGCTTGTGCTCAGTTTTGTACTTGGTATTTTAGCATGCGCCAAAGCTACCCATCACACATACAATATCAATCAAGTTACCACCTTTTCTAAGGCTAGCATGTGATCCAACAGTGACGAACTTGTATCGATCGAGGACGAGGCGGCTTCTACACCAAATGTCAACATAATTAACCATAGTGTGTATATATATGTATGTAATTAATTATAAAGGATAATCAACTTCCTTAAAAAATAAAATAAAAATTGGTCCGATTAATTCCCAATTATTTTTTAAATTATTATTATATATTCTAAGCTAACTAAACCTTATATATTAGGATTATATATGTTGCATTTGATCACCATTTTGTTCACAAGAAAGAATGAGGATACGATCGAGTCCAGGGTAGGCGGTTCTTCATTAAGTCTTAACTACAAAAGAGGAATTAAATGGAGATAATGGTCCAGCAGAAAGAAAAAATATACATAGTAATCGAAACGGTTACTAATAATAAATAGTTTTTTGGACCACGAGGAATAAAAGCGGGAATTGGATGGTCCTGATCGGCCATGATCAGCATGTGCACCAAATGTACCTCACATTTGTGAAAGCTGTGCCTAGGGTTGTGACATGTAGTTGTGTACTTGAGGATTTCACGTGCCTCTGGACCATGCACCATCTCTCCATTGCAATCTAGCTGTTTGTGTGTGTGTGTGTGTACCGACGAAGAGTTAATTAACCAATCAAATGCTTGAGAGACTTAATTTGGTATGGCATGTATAAAAAGAATATATACATTCATATATATATATATATACACTAGCGGTGACCCGTGTGATATCCGGATAATACAATTTTTTTAAATTATTAACATTAAAAAAAAAAGTAAAAATATATTCAAAACAATCAAAATAGTTATTTATGTTAAGAAATATTACTAGTCATAAATTCACATGTCAAAATAGATAAAAAAAAAAAAAGCTAAATATGACATGAAAATTTAATTGAACAAATAATTTTAAATTTGTCTTAATTTTATTAGATAAAATCTTACTTTAATTGTTAGATTAAGGTATGAAGAACCTAACAATAAAGTAAATCTAAAACTAATTTCCGTATAAGCTAAGGAAGTGTAGTTGAGAGATTTTTGAAAAATAGTATGAGTTTGGGTGAGAGAGTTAAGATATTTTATTTTATTTTATATTTTTGAAAAGGAAGAATTTGATTTTTTAGCATTAGTGGAATCAATTATATACTAATACATATAGAGTAATATATATACAATAACATATTTATTAATTTTTTGTTATCTAAAGAGGAAATTGGAAAAGTTTATAAAAATGGAAACTCAAAAGTTTTTTCATGTGAATTTGAAATTTGAAAAATAAAATGACTGTTAGGTTTTATTTTTGATTTTTTTATGAATTTTTTTAATGAAGCCTTTAATTATTATTAATTCTCGATAATTGGTAGAGTAATGCGTAAAGAAAGCAGAGAGATTTAGTAACTTTATGAAGAGGGGAACTCAAAAATTTTTTCAAGTGATGGGTAGATATGTGTAGAGAGAGAAATTTGAAAAAAAAAATGACTATTAAGTTTTATTTTTTGACTTTTAATTTTTTTATGACATTTTTTTAATGAAACATTTTATTATTATAAGTGGAGTAATGCGATAAGGGAGAGATTCAATGAAACTTTTATTATTATTTATGGGCGGGAGACAGATGAGAGATTTGCTAAAACATTTATTATTATTTTTTATTTATTGTATAGAGAGAGAGGAGAGAGAAATTTGTTTAAAAAAAATCAAAATTCTATAAAATTAGGAAAATGAGGAACTCAAAAGTTTTTTCAAGTGATGGGTGGGTGTTTATAGAGAGAGAAATTTGGAAAATAAAATGACTATTGAGTTTCATTTTTTAATTTTTGATTTTTTTATAACCATTTTTTAATGAAATCTTTTATTATTATTGGGTGAAGTAATGCGAGAGATAAGGGAGATATTCAATGAAACTTTTATTATTATTTATGGGTAAAAGAGAGATGAGAGATTTAATAAACTTTTATTATTATTTATTTATTATGTAGATAGAGGAGAGAGGAATTTGTTTAAAAAAAATTAAAATTCTATAAAAAAAAAAAAGAAAAAAGAAAAAAGGAGAATGGAAAGTAAGTAGGCATGCCACGTATAATAAAAGTAAAGGAGAAGAAGAGAGAGAAACTATATAATTTTAGTATTATAGTATGGATATATATGTACACCCATACGTATCCTATGCTAGGAGTTAATCTTGTGAACATTAAAACGCTAGACATTATGATATTTGAAGAAGTACATCTTACAAGAAAGTTGATCTTTAGTAATCCAATAATTCATTTATTTTTGTCGATAAAAGTAAATTTATTTAATAATGCCATATTGTTATTACAAAATTATTACTAAAAGTATATAATGAATAGCAACTGACTTTTGTTGGGAAAGCTTTTATGCTCAATTATCATTCTAATTTATTATTAAAACAATTATTAGAATTAGTGATAATGATTATCAGTGATGCAATATGATTAATCACTAAAACTATCATTTATTTGTAAATTATTCTTATTATTAATAATGCTACAAAAGAGATGTTTGATCTAGTTTGTACATATTATGATTAATTCTTGAGATCATAAAATTAATAATTAAGTAAATCTTAAGTGATCATGATCATTCACAGCAAAACTATTTGACTAAGCATTGTATCAAAGGCTAATAACCTTCTATTGTTACTTATTTTGCTTTGAGGAATTATATTGAGAAAAATGCTTACCTACTGTAAGAATCTACCAAAATTAATTACTACAATGACATGGCATTGATATTTTAAAGATTAAATAAATATTTTCATTTAAAGTATTCAGCACACATGATCTACACATCATTTTGATAATTTATAACTAATAATTAATTTTGATTGAACAACATTATTAATTGTATTAAAGACGAATTTTGATTTGATTGTAATTATAATTTTTTTTGTCATAAGTGACGATTATTAATGAAATTTAAGAAGGGTGTGGTACTTCTCTCATAAAAAAATAAAAAGACTCGAGTGGCAATCAATACACGATGAGTTGAGCCAACCCTCCTCTTGCAAATTATTTGTTTCCATTGCTCCCCTCCTTCTTTTGCTATAAACTTCTTTGCCTCTATGTGGATCAGGCCGTATGGTGATCCAGTGTTCAGGGATAGCAACATGCATGCGATCCCAAAGTCTAATCCAATTATTTGCAGAGCTCTTGACCCTTGAAGAAATTAACTCTTTTGACGTTGATGCTCTCTCTGCCTGCTAAATGTCTTTATTCGGCCAAAGATTCGATTTGTATACATTCAACAACTCCAATTGGTCGGAATAAACCCTCACTGCCTACAACTCTTTGAAACCTAACTAACTGCTAGTTGTATCACTATTGTCATCATTTTTCCAACCTTAATTCCACTTAATTGTATTTGTTTTTCGTTTCTGACTTTTCTTCTTAATAAAAATAAAATTGGATATGGTACATTTATATATACATCATTGTTACACTGATTATTCATTTTCATGTTTCCCACTAAATTAATGATAAGGAATTTTGGCTAATTAACAATCATTAATAAGTGAAATTCCAGGAATCATTAATTACAGGATGGTTTGTTTAGGTACATCATGAGTACAACAATAGCTTAATTACCTTTGTATATTGTCCCAAAAATAGCAGCTAGTCTCCAGGCATCGCAGTATAGGTGTCAATTGTTCAATATGTGGTAACTGGCAGTGGTCCAAGTTACTAATGAGGATAGAGAGTCCAGTTGATATGTGAATGAAAGTGGAAAATTTCAATTCAAATTGAATGCAAACTTGTGAAACTTCATTAATTTAATAGTGGAAGAGATGGAAGTGAACTTGAGGTCCCTTCTATATATATGTGTGTGTATATAAAGCGCCTAAAAGATATTTCCTTTTTCCCTTTTCTTTTTGAATCTCTCTTTTTTTTTTTTTTAGGTAAAGTAGTAGAATAAATGGTCCCTATGTGAAGATTAGACCAATGTTTTATATCATGATGATCTTGGTTGTTCACGCATTGGAATCATGGGATAAGACACAGACAGATGATAAGGCATCCTATACTTCTGATATAATATATATACACCTATATAGACACCAAACTTGATGATTAGTTAGTTCTTGTGGTACTGAAATCAAATCAATTAAGAGGTGACAACAGCAAACTCAGTAAGCCTCTTTCAAGGCCTTAATTACATTAATAAACAAGAGACCTAAAATAAATGATACACTGATGCATGGAAATATCTATAATCCCGATCTCAAATCTAATGGAAATTTATAACTATATATATTTACACAAACACAACTACTAGCCATCATAATACCTTGAAATTATGCCCTACCCTTTCATATAACTAAACCTAATTATGGAAAACAAAGAGTACTAGCTAGCAGAGCAATATACAAGGGTATATATAGACATATTTTAACCCTAAAAAAATCTTAATATAGAATAAAAAATGAGAATATATTTTCTAGTCATGCATCCAATTTCTAATTTCTCTAGTTTCTTGGTGCATCATTTTCGGCAAAGGCCTAGCTTTCCACGGCGTTCAATGTCTTCTGCGATTCTTCTTGCATCCATGGAGGTACCCAGCAATCCGCGCTTAGTGAAGCCCACCGCGTATAATCCGTTTTCACCTTTCCATCCATGTGGGAATGGTTTCCGGGGAAACCCATCTTTCTCCGAGAAGAAATTGGTTTCCTGATCATTACGAAGAACATCACATTCAATCCTCAGTGAGTCATCCTATTGATTTTTTGAACTCGATCGGATGACAATGATTTTAGGGAAAGCAAACCAAAAGAAGAAAAGATAAAGAGATACCTTCAACCAAGTCGGTACATTACTTTTGTAGCCCGTGGCAAAGATGATAGCGTCAAAATTCTCTATTCTCCCATCTACGAACTCCACTGAGTCACGTGTTAGTCTCTTTATTCCCGGAAAAACCTACAAAACGGTGGAAGTCAATGCAGACTATTAATTAAGAGCCCCAAATATATAAATATATACACACGAAATTTATGCATGAAAATTCATGCCTTTTTTTTGGGGGGTTGTTTGGTGGTGGTCTAAATTAGGTTGATCCCCCATTTACTTTTATCATTAATTTCATTTTAATTTTTCTATTTAAATTGTCTTAATTTGCCCTACATTCTTAAATTATTCGGTTTTGTTTTGTTTTTATTTTATCAAATTTATTAATAAAAAATAATTAATATGTATTAATAAAAAATAATTAAATGAAACATAATTTAATAATAATTAACAAAAGAGATAAAATGAGATGATTTAAAAATATGAATAATAAATTAAATTAATTAAAGTATAAATTCAAAAGTGAGAGTGAAGGAAAAGTAGGAGTGGCAAGTATAAAACTAGATAAAGAAAAATTGGAGAGGGTTTCTACAACTGACCTTAATATTGCCAGATTTGATCTGCTTGAGTGTTCCGATGTCCAGTACAGGTGTCTTCCCGGAAACACTCTTGAGTTCTAGAGGACCAAGTTTTGGTCTGGCAAGGCCAAGCTGAGCGGTGTCACCGAGCATTAGACGTGACATTAGAAGTAAAAATTTATCAACGACCCGCATTGGAAGCCACCTGAGCAACCACATCGACAGCCCAAAAGTTGATCTTCCAAGCATCTCCTGCGGCAAGACATGAACCTGCAACACAAAATTTGAAGGAAAACCAAAAAAAAAAAAAAAAAAAAAAAAAAAAAAAAAAAAAAAAAAAGGGTTAAAAATAAAAAAGAGTATCTCAGAAAGTCTCTCTCTCTCTCGAAATTCTCATATATATCTTCATAAAAGGGTATAAGAGGACAAAGATGATATTAGCAGTATAGACTCATGTATGGCGTGGCATCTTCTATGCCAGGGCTCCCCCCACCCTGCTAATTTTCTGTGCTTTAGAATCTTCACAGGTGGGTATATTGAGCTTGTGTGATCAAAGATTTCGGGCTGCAGTTCAGTACAGCGCATTTATGCGAATTCCAATAAAGTTTAAGATTACGGAGAGATCTTCTTAATTATATAGATATAGTTTATAAGTAAGAAAGTGCATGTGTTTACTTTGAAGTAAACCCTACCCTTGTAAAGTCATTGGTTGCATAAAGTTTCTTTGTGGCCAAAAAAAGGTGGTATTTTAAACTACTATTGAGTGTACAGTGCTTGTACGTTTGCATACTTTAAAACCCATTTGGCTTAATTAAGCTCAGATACATATGCCCAATTCTTCTGTTGTACGAGAAAGCCTGCAGTCGCTATTCGAGGGTGCGCTCTGAGTGAAACTCATTCCTGTGGCCATAGTCGGCAAAAACGCTATTCGAGGGTGCGCTCTGAGTGAAACTCATTCCTGTGGCCCTAGTCGGCAAAAAATCACAGGGACGTAAACCAGCCTAGGCGAGCCCCAGCTGACCGGCTTAACCCAAGAAAGTGTTGGCAGGGTTCGAACTCGTGACCTTTGGTCTCCGCGCTCACCGCTCCACCCACTGGGTTGTCCCCGAAGGGACTACATATGCCCAATTCTTTGAACTAAGACTCATGGTTAATTTTGTTATCTGCAAAAATTAGTATCGACATTGCTCAAATTTAAAATTCAAATGTCTTACAATTCTTGACCAGTTTTTGGGTATACCTCTCTGGAAGTTTAGGGGTAAGCCATTTTGCATGCTAAAATTTGCTTACACACCAAAAATATGTAGAGGGAGAGAGAGACAGAGAGGGCGGGGGGAGGGAGTTTTGAAGAGAGAGCTTACCGAATCTCTAACTACGAGGGATGGTAGAGCATTATAATTGCAGAGGTCCAAACAGACTTCCATTCCAGAGTTGCCACAACCAACCACCAAAACATTCTTCTTTCTGAATGGTTCTCCAGTCTTGTAAGAGCTGGTGTGAACAATACTTCCGCCAAACTCATTCATCCCTTCAATCGCCGGTACAACCTCCTCCGCATTCTCTCCAGTCGCCACAATTAGCCACATACATTCGTACTCAATCTCCTCCTCCTCCTCCTTTAACCCCACAGTCCTAACCCTCCAGAACCCACATCGATCGTCGAATTCTGCCCTCACCACCGTCGTGTTAAACTTGGGCTCCAACTGAAAATGACTCGCGTATTCCTCCAAATACTCGATGAATTGTTGTTTCGTGGGATAAGTCGGGAAATTAGGAGGGAAAGGCATGAGGGGGAGCTCGCAGAATTGCTTGGGAAGGTGAAGGCGAAGCCTGTCGTAGGTCTTGTGCTGCCACAGAGAAGCTATGCAATTAGACCTCTCGAGGATCAAAGTGGAGACTCCTTTGTCCTTGAGAGAAGCAGCCACCGCCAGACCTGAAGGTCCTGCTCCGACTACCACGGGTCCTGAAACCCCTACTCGCTTCACTGAATTTCTACTACTACTCATCTTGTGATCATCAAAATGGTCATGAACTCTTTTGCCTTCCAACTCTTTCAAGTACTCCAAATGGTCCATTAACAGCATATACCAAAATTTACCCAAAAAAAAAAAAAAAACAGCATATACCAAAGCCAGAGCTATAAATATAGATGCGAAAAAAACGTTATGTTATGTAATACTTGACAAAATTCATGCAAATTGGAAGACCAAAAAAACCCATTTATTCAAATCTCTTTTTGACACTAGATATTAAATATTTATGTGCATATATATATGTGTTGGTGAATTCATAAGGCCAGAGACTTGAGTGCTGAGGTTAAAAACATGTTCTTTTGGTATCTTATCAAAAAGGGGGAGTTTAATTAGGGAGAGATTATGGGAATAAATCCTGGATTATGGGATGTGTTTGGAGTACTTGAGGAGTTATCATCCAAGAATGAATGAGGAATGAGGCTTGAACTTAAATAGGTTTCGTTCAATAAAAGAGAGAAGGAAAGAGCTAGACTTGCGGAAACAAAAACAGACACGGATCGATGAGTTAATCTAACACTTAGTAGTGTGCTAATGATTACGATGGAATTCAAGGGGAGTCAAGTTGTAGCTTTATATACACATAGATGCATGCAAGCTTGAGAGATTGAGCGGCAAAAAGCGCATACTTCAAGTGGGACATCTTTGTGTTAGTAATAACTACCATTAACCAACAACCACCTCTTCACCCTCACTCATATATATCATATGCATATATATATATATATATTGTAACATGGGGAGATAGAGAGAGAGTTGGGGGAAAGGAGGCGATTCTTCTTACAAAGACAGATATCTACTGTATCTATCTAGAAATAATGTCGATGATGTGCTCGTCAATCAACTCAATGTATGGTGGGGGACGGACTCCTAACCTTCTATGAAAATAATACCTAAAAATACTATGTTAATGATTGTTTTGTAATTAGCAATAGATATTTTTATTTAAGTGAATAAATTTAAAAGTGCTACTATTTTGATAAAATATCAATTTTCAATAGTGAGGATGATGGGCATGACGGTGATCAACTAGGGTTGGAGATCCTGACAACCGTACTAACTAAAGATCCTTCAGTGAGCTTGCCTCAGCATGACTAAATAACCAGCTCATAACCTTCTCAACTTTAAGCCAATATTGTACAAATTGTATATGAGAGTTGCAATGAATTTTTATTTTTTCTTAGGCGTGATTGATTAGATACATATTGCTTTATTCCCTAATATATAATCAATGATTATATATAATTGACCAACATTTTTCAACTTTGAACAAAAGGCGATATTGAAAAACTTAAGAGTCCAACGTATAACCATGCATAAGCTTCCTTTCCTAAGTGAGTAGAACAATGGTGGGCAAGGTAATAAGAGGCAGATTGACACTAACCGAAAATAAAAAAGCAACTTTGTTACACTTGTTATGTTAATTTTTGATTGAATATTTAGTAAAAATTAATTTGAAAAAATTGAATAAAGTTGTAAAAATTAAAAATATTTTTGTTAAAAAATTAATAAATTATTAAATTTTTTATAAAAGTTAATGATCCAAACACTCCCTAGGTTAACTGTTGGGTGAAATCTTTAACAAGGTAATTTTTCTTTTTTTTTAACAACAGATTCAGAGTTATTTTTTATTATTGTTTTGAAAAGTCCAATTCAAATTTCTAATTATCTCATTTTGAAAAAATTATTTTAATATTAAGAATCATTGTTAGACTATTCACCGTACAACCGTTGAGCCCGGAATGGCGACCAAAAAATTAAGAGGTGTAGCTCTTGGATTTTGAGGGATTTGAGACCGACATCACATAATAACGACGTGGACTTAGGGATGAATAGTTTAAATTTTTTAATTAAAATTTAATTATTAAAATTTATTTATATATTTTTATTTTAAAAATAATATTAGTAAATTAAAATCATTATATTTTAATCTAATAATTCTACTCTCCTAATTGTAAAAAAAGAAAATATATCGATAGAGTTGGTTGTGTTTAACGTCCTAAATTATTTAAAAATTTTTAAAAATTATTTATTTTTATTTTACTACACAAGTTAGAAAGACATAATTTTTACAAATTATGTCATTTATTTTTTTTTCTTATTCTAAACATTCCCAATTGCTCTTTCTTTTTTAAATTTAATTTATTTATTTTTTTAATAATTTTACAGTGCACACATTACAATTTTACCTATACACTAGGTAGCTCAGAGTTCTCAGACTTTAACTCAATTACATGCACGCGTGACAGTTTTTTCAACAAGTTGGCTGACAACACTGCCCGATAATTTTAGTTTTAGACTCTTTTGAGCTGTAAAAATTTTTCTAATTAAAAAATTATCGTCCCGGCGCCCTCTATAATTTTCCTAGAACTTTTGAGATCTTAAGAACGTCTATAAGAATGATTGATGTTAAGTGATAATATTACAATAGTACGTGTACAATTTACCAATAGGGTAGCTAATTAACACACAGTCAAGTTGACGGGGTATGGAATAGGTCCAGAAGAGATAAGAAGTTCAAATTCAATGAAAATTTTTATTATTATTAATTTTCTTATTTATTCATAATTTTTGAAGTATTAATTAATTTATTTTATTTATTTTAGTTTTATTCTTTAGGATTAGGGTTTTGTATTGGTGCCTATAAATAGCACCTTACGCATTGTTTTGAGGTAGACTTGATGATATTGAAACCCTAAAATTTTATTTCAGCCTTCTTTTGTTTATTTTTTTTATTTTTCTTTGTTCGTCGTTGCCGAGATACGTCACTAAGGTACTTTGAATTGTTTATGGACATGGCGGAAATTATTGAAGCAACGGAATAAATTGAGAGCTTCCATTTCAGTTAAAGTTGGGAATGGAGCTTAATTATACTTCACTGTGGTTTGATTCCTGGACGTCAAGAGGGCCCTATTTGTAATTTCTCCAATGATAGAATTATATATGACTCGAATTTGTCTAAAGATGCGCTTCTGAGTGATATCATTTGTTTAGGTCATTGGCATTGGCTAGTTGCAAATTCTAATGAGCTAATTGATCTCAATAGGAAATCAGAAATGTTGCCTGCCCCCAATTGTGAGAGGGAGGACAAACTAGTATGGAATCATAATAGGGGCAAAGAATTTTCTGATAAGGAGGTTTGGCAAATTTTGAGATCTCATCACCTAAGTGTTGATTGGTGTCACGTGGTGTGGTTTAAGGATCATATTCCTAAACACTCCTTTATTGTTGTAGCTAGTTGTGAGGAAAATATTATCAAATCCGAATAAACTCTTCTCCTGTGGGCTATTACAGCGTATTTTGGTTGCCTTTTCTGTAGAGGGATAGTTGAGGATCAGATTTACTGGTAGAATGCGGCAAACAATTATCAGTAAATGTGGCTGCCAGGATTCTTCTACCTCTTGGTTGGATGTTATTAATTGGGTGTCTGGCACTTTCCGTGGTTCTTCTCTCCTTTTTTTAGTAGGCCGATTTTCCTTTGCTGCTTCTATTTATGTGATTGTGGGGAAGAAATTCTCGTATGTACGAGAATTCTTATTTGGATGTGATTACTATAACTAAAATGGTTATGGATCTCGTGAGAATGCGCATTATGGGATGCTGTGGATTTCCTTACTCCCTAATAATCTCCATTTGATCCAAGTGTGGAATCACCCAGCTTGGCTGTTGGGCAATGAGGGGAGAGTCATTGGTCTTACTTGCTGAAGGATGGTGTCTAGATTCATAAGTTTGGTGCTGGTTTGTTCCCAAGTCCTTCTGTGGTCTGCAAAGCTGAGTGTTTCTCCTTGCTAGCCTTTACGGATGACTTCGGAGTTGCTGTATTACTGCATTTTCTCTCTGGGTGTGCTGATGCAGTGCGGTGATGGAACTCTATTGCTGCATTTGTGGTTTATGATGTTGGGCATTGCTGCACTGTTGAGCTGTTATTGGTGGTGTGTTGGAGTGCTCTCATTTTTGTTGAATGCAGCGTGAACTTGGTTCCTGTTTACTACTTTCCATTCTATACATTGCTTTTGGTGGAAGTATGATTTTTTGTTGGTTTGGTGCTATTTGCTTGCGTGTACTTTGGGAAGCGAAGCTGTGGAATTGAACATCTTCTAATGGCTTGCGTACCGGCTTGTGCTGATGTTTGGGGGCTGAACCTGCCTTTGTGAAGCTGATCTTTAGCTTTTCTTCGTTTCGCTTTTATAGTACTTGCTGTGATTGTTTTCACATGAGCTTTGGCTCGTACCCGTTTTGGTCCTCAAGTTTTTTGAGCTGTGAATATAATTTCGGGAGTATGCCACTGAGATTTTGTACCTATTATTTTTAATAAAGTTATTTTACCTTTTACAAAAGAAAAATTAAAATAAAAGAGGGCATATAAAAGTGGTTGAGATGGTTTGATTCAAAAATTTGGTCAAGTTGATTTGGTTTGATTCTGACTTTAGCTGCAGAATTGAATTGTACTATACCAATGTCAATCATATCCGATCTCTAAACTTGACCTATTGGCCTTTCATAATTTTTTTTAAATAAATTAATTATAACTTGAACTTAAAATAAAGTAATTAACTAATTAGTCTTCAAATTAAATAAATATTCATATGCATTGAGATTTTTCAACCACGAATATTAGAATTAATTAGGTATTTATCCTCAGGATCATAAAAATAATTATATTTGCTGTCACTTTGATGCAGTGTAAATAAATAGTTGAATAAGATAATAGAAGCAAAATTTAATTTGATATTCTTTGTTTATTCAACTTCAATTTTAAGTCTCAAATTCCATTTATCCAACTTCTTATAATTGTTTTTTAGATAGGTCTAATTAAATATTTTGCCTCAGTTTCAAATTATGGTTTTATAATTATTAATTAAAAAATATGTGAAAATTAGATGAAAAGTTTGGAGGTCAAAAAGAAGCTAATCAACGTCTCGGATATATATATATACACATAGAAGAATGATGGCCAATCCCTTCCGCTCTACAAGATTTGTTGAGCTGGCGTGATCGTGGGCCATCATCAAAAACACAAATTAGACAGTTGGTTTTAAAAAGCCCAAGGAAGGTATATCGAGGGACCGGGCCCTTGCTCCGGTGGTGAGGACGATCATATTTTGATGGGAAAAATTGGTTATTAATATTTATGTAATTATTTTGTTACTGATAAGGTACAAGTTATTAGTTTCCCTAAGAGTATGTTGATATCATCGTCCCACATCAGTTAGGAGTCGGGGACTGAGGCACCTAATAAAGACCCCTACCATTCCTCACTAGCAACGAGGCCTTCCCATGGGACAAAACAAACTATGCTGAGTTCCATAGGGATGGGGAAAAAGTACCCCAGGGGCCGCTCCTCTGCCCAAAGCGGACAATATCGGCTGAGTTAAGGTGGTACATCCTTTCTCAGTAACGAGACCTTTTTCCCTGAAGGGGAGACAAAACCGTGAGGCTGCCGAGCACGACCCAGCGCAGTAAGACTCACATGGCCCAAAACCACGTGACACGCGGCTCGAGGTCAAAGCGAACAATATCAACTAGTGGGGACTACCTTGGGGTACGAAAAATCAGCATCAACAGTGGTGCCGTCTGTGAGAACCGTGGGCCATGTGCTCTCGGCTCTCAGTCCCCGACTGGGGGATTTGTTGATATCATCGTCCCACATTAGTTAGGAGTTGGGGACTGAAGCACCTAATAAGGACCTCTATCATTCCTCACTAGCAATGAAGCCTTCCCATGGGACAAAAAAAAGTACCCCAGGGGCCGTTTCCCTGCCCAAGCCCAAAGCGAACAATATCGGCTGAGCTAAGGCGGCACACCCCTTCTCAATAACGAGGCCTTTTTCCCTGAATGGGAGACAAAACCGTGAGACTACCGGGCACGACCCGGCACGGTAAGACCCACGTGGTCCAAAACCACGTGGCACGCAGCTCGAGGTCAAAGCGGACAATATCAACTAGTGGGGACTACCGTGGGGTACGAAAAATCAGCATCAATAGAGTATGTTCGAAACATGAAGTTATTGAGAAAAAGGAAAAATAAAGAAAAACAGTAAAAATGTAAATTGAAATGAAAAGGTTAAATTTATTTCATTTTTTTTTCATGAGTTAGAAAAACAAAACTAAAATAAATTGATGTCTACAAATAAAATTTAACTTTTACATGATTAAGTGTACAAAAGTTACACAAATTATAAATTTCATTTTTCTTTTCACTCTACAGATTTCATATTCCAAATATAGCACAATTATATAAGAAAACTTGTACAATTTTTTTAATATTTATGGTTATAATTAGAAGTAATGAGGAGAGGTATTTAGCGAAATAAGTATCATAATTTAGTGCAAATTTCAAATTTGACAAATTTTTTTTTCTTCAATACCTCTTAATTTTGAATAACTATTTATAATTTCAATATAGTTATAAAAAAATTTCGATAACTATCATTAAATTAAGTAATTTTATTTTTGTTTTTGTTTTTGTTGAATGTCCTTTAACTATCTGTGTGGAGTTTTTATTTTCAATTGTTCTCTGATTACCCACCATCTACGTAAACATTCTTTGACTAGCAATATACATAGGTTTACTTGGCCCACAAGATGGCAGTTGCCAGCCAATCTGGAATGGTGGTTTCCATCCAT
This sequence comes from Pouteria glomerata, assembly GCA_035590655.1. Taxonomy (NCBI): domain Eukaryota; kingdom Viridiplantae; phylum Streptophyta; class Magnoliopsida; order Ericales; family Sapotaceae; genus Pouteria; species Pouteria glomerata. Next base: position 21,509,633 of record JAVXUM010000021.1, read on the forward strand.
TTCTATGTTGAACGTTTTCTGATTTGTTGGCTCTGAAAGCAATTCATTTCAATCCATTTTCAGGTCTTTCAAGAAGTTGTTTGTAACATTGTTGTTGACCTTTGTTCGTCAGCCTGTGAATTGCAATTTGCACC
>JAVXUM010000021.1:21517681-21527962 GCA_035590655.1 Pouteria glomerata
TAGGGGAACAATGATCTTTTCCTCTAAAGTTGTAAATATGCTCATTTACTGTTTATCCATAAAAGCATTCCTGAGAAAAAAGACACTGATTGAGCCATATATTTACACACACAGGGGGAAAGAGAACAAATGAGTTTAGAAATTAATGTGGCTCGAAATTTCACCTTTTCCCTAGTTGTAGGAGACTTGTTTGCCACGAGACTGAGGGATCGATTCACATAGATGTGACACTTTTTGGAGAATAATGCTACAGAGAATGGCGATCCTCATGCATGCTAGGGAGAACCAATTGATTGGAGCTCCCTTTTGAGCATTTTTCTTTTCTTAATTCTGCAATATACCTTGTCAAAAGATTCAAAATTGATATACTCGTTATGATATATGTTTTCTATTTTGTAGTTCCTCAGAGTTCTTTTTTTTTTTTTTTACATGTATTTAAGTTGAGTTGAGTGTTCAGTGTCATACAAGTCCATGGATTTCAAATATATGTACAAATATATGAGTTTTTTTAAAGTTTGCCTAAAAATAAGAAGCTTACATGCATGAAAAAATTCTGGCTTTTAGTCAAGGTTGCCCAAGAGAATTTTCCTCATAGAGAAGGTTTTTGCCTGTATTTCCTATGGGATTTATCATATAGAGGAAGCCAAGTTTCTTACGAGGTTGTTTCAATAGATCAAAGATTTGTTAAAGAAGGGGGAATAGTGGAATTTATTTTATCTAAAATGATGGTCACATATATGTAATTAAGTTATTACCGTACTATGCAATTTTTTTTTCTTTTTTTTTTTTTTTTTTCTTCAAAATGATGATGTGGGATAATCACCTTATGGAAGGGCCACAGTTGGACCCACCCCTGGAGTGTAGACTCCTCTCTCGGAGACTGACAGATGGCTCACTCTATTAAACTCAAATAAGGCACGGGCTGATTCATTGTTCATATGAGTTTCATAGCATTCGCCTTAGATATCTGCCTACCCCGTAATAGAGGTCCTCCAAATCAAACCCAAGTAAAGTAGCCCCATGACTTTGTTGTTTCTGAAATGATCAATTATCCTTTTCATATTTTTAGGTTCTTTTAAATCATAAAGAATAAATATATCAAATTAAAAAAAAAAAAAAGTTTTTTTTCTTAAACACAAAAGAATAAATAAATAAATCAACTTTTTAGTAGCCCAAAAACCCAACTTTTTAATTAGTAGTAACCAAAAGTCAACTTTTTTCTACCCATGCACCCTGAGTACTCTTACGAAATCCCTTGTCCCCTTCTGTATGATGAACTAAATATGTGGAACGAAAGAAGTAACTGTATGGGCTTGATTAACTTGGAACTGATATTCAGATTTTGGGCTTATACCTGTAACTTATATAACAAATAATTGTTCAGTTAAGATGGAAGTAAAAATTCATTTAAACTAATTTTCAGCCAAGAAGGTGATGGGCAAATGGTCGAGAAAATACCTTGCCTACTAAAAGTACAACTTTTAGAAGAAAGAGAGACAATTATAAGCTCAGCCTTTTTATAATGGTTTTCTATGTAGATAGATTTCCCTCCGAGCCCATTTCAGCATTTTTGCTCTTTTGAACATATACCCAATTATTATATATATATATATATATTTTCTGAGGTTTTTTTTTATTCTGAATTATTTTTTTCTTTTTCTACTTCGTCGTGTCCTTGAAAATAATTATTCTTATAAATTTGGAGAAAAAGAAAAAAAAAAAAAAGGCTGCGCCCAAGAACTGCTCGCTTGAATAGATTGGTCACTCTGCGATGAGAATTTCCTAAGCCCATTGATACAGATTTCAGACTGCTGGGCTCGGACTCGGAGCATGGCTATTACTGAAAACCCAACTTCCCCAACTAATTGTTATTGATTAGATGCGATCAATAAGCATGGTTATTATCCTTTTGCGGTAATTCTTCTCTTTTTAACATTAGGTGATGACATTAAGCTTAAACGTAAAATATTTGGAACGTAAATTTTACTTAAGTAACTAAAATAATTTTAAAAATTACTCGTAAACCTCTTTCAAATTATGGGATATGATGAAGTTAAAAAAAAAAAAAAAGGGAAATTACCAAGTGGTTAACTTCACCAACTATTTCTATTTATATTCTTTCTTCTTTTCATTTTTCTTAATAAATTGTCAACTCAAACACAGCTAAAAAATAAATAACTAAAAGCTCCCACGTACAAATTTGATTGACTTTCAATTTCCACGATTTATTTTTAATTATTTTTCATGGGAATAATTTTTTTAAGGCCCATGGGGCTGTCTAATTGGTATCATACGCCAAATATTGTAAATGAATTCGTAAGCCCATGAAATTAACTTTATCTGAGTTTGAGGGTAAGAATGAAATAAGTATAAAGATAAAAATAATTATATTTAATATTTGTGAAGAATGAGTTTAAAGGTAAAAATGATATTTACCTAGCATGGTGGAATTAAATTAAAATATATATAAATATCATCGACGCCAAAGACGATGAAGAAATTTTTATATGTAATAGAAACGATGAGGGGCACTCCCTGCACTCTCAAGCCCAGCTTGAGCATCCTACTTGGTATAATGATCGATTCGCCTAAACCACAGTTTGGAGAAATTGACAGTGTATAAGGCTAAGTCGAATAGAACGGATTTAGAATTTTATCACAATAGGGTCAAATCATCAAAACCGACAAATATAAATTTATATTTGCACACAATGTACTAAAAGATAACAATAATAATAGAACAATAATCAAAATGAGATAATTATGTCTAACATATAACCAAAAAAATGATATTCATCCATTATATATCACTTCTCACCTATAATTGACCACGTCGATTCTTCATATTCTAGAATCGGTTGATGATGGCTTTATTTGAAATACTATCAAAAATCTCTTTCTTAATATACACAATCAAACTATCATACATTCATTGATCACCTATCTAGTTACGAAGGGCCCTTTTGGTTTGCATACAAACTATAAAAAATAAAATAAATCTCCAATAACCTTTATAAATCATTAAAACTCTCCATTACATATTTCCACTTTTACTATATTCCAAAAATTTCAATATTTCACTAGAAAAAAATAAAAAATCTGAAAAACGGTTAATCTGAATACGTAAATTTTTTTTGACAATCATATTTTTTGAGTCGAAACCTTTCAAATGAGTACCATTATCACTATTTCATATTAACTTTTTTGAATTCATTAGAAGGGATTTAGAAGATCGTTTTAACGGTTTTGATAGAAATGTACCAAAGTCAAAAATTTCTAACAGAAATCATTGGGAGCGGAACAAAAAAACCATTCCCACAGTTTTTTTTCTTACTTTTTACTACAAAAGTTTAAAAGTGTCACTATTCTTCTCCAAGAAACTCCATTTGAAATATCAAATACTAAACACTTAAAATCAACTCGAATCTCAATTTTTCTTATTTTGTTTTATTTTTATCACTCCAAACGCACCCGAAGTCGATTCTTCACAATTCTCATAGAAGAAAAAACTCTCTCAACTGTAGCAGATGAAATAGGTAAAACAACGGCCAACGTCAATAGTTTGCATACCAATGGATATCCTACATCTCTTCAAGTCTCAACCATCTTTTAAACAAGATCACCAATTTTTTTTAGATTTGAAAACTCGAAACTAGAGCGCACATCAATGATGAAATTCTCAAGTTGATTAGAAAATACCAAAAGTTCAATACCCGAGAAGTCTTTTGGATAAATTTGACAAAGCACTTCAACATTTGTTTGTCAAAACTTGTAAATGAGTTGGATAGGTTCAGGCATGTAACACAAAGAAGCAATTCGATACTCACCTCATTAAAATAATTGTTTAGCTCTTGAAGTTGTATATCAATAATCATATAGAAAATTTCGACACGATAGTGATGAGAGATTATCTTTTCTTAAGCTCTACGCTTTGATTTTTCTTAAGCAAAATACGGGTCTTCTATGCTAGGAGCACCAATGTTATTATTGCCATAAAAATCAGAAACTTCATCTATCAAACTACTCCATCCACTATCCCTCATTAATTGAAGCCGTTACTTGAATACTTGAACTTGTATCATGTCTTTTACAATATCTTGATCTTTTCATTGTAATGCCTATGATAAGTCATTCGTAATTCCTAACATAGATTTCATCAAATGTAAATTGAATACAAACTCAAAAGATTGTATTCCCTTCAATAAATAGAAGGCTTCTAATTTTTGTGTCAAAGTGGTTGCATCCTCTACTTCATCATCAAGCATATCAATTACAAATTTGAACATGTTAACTAAGCTTAGTAAGGTATCATAATGTGATACCCAATGTGTATCACTGGCATAAATAAGAGCAGTTTCTTGATTAATGTCTCTTTTCCTTATAATATCACCGAGACTGAGGGCTTCAAAAATTTGGGTAGCTTGCTTTTCCCAAAGAACATCATGATGTTTGCATGAAGCTCCAACAAGAGTGATAATGTTGGAAACCAAAGTAAAAAAGTCCGCAATATGGACATGATTTTTTGCTATCGCAACAAGAGCTAATTGAAGTTAATGAGCAAAATAATAAACATAATATGCACATTCATTCTCATGCAAAATAAGAGTGTTTAATCCATTGAACACTCCTTGCATATTACTAACTCCATCATAAACTTGTCTACACAATCTAAAAATGCTTAAGCTATGTGTTGAAAATAAGTCTTCAATTGCATTATTTATAGAAAGAGCACTATTATTAGAAATATGTTTGATGCCCACAAATTGTTCTATCACACATCCCTTCTTATCAACATATCTCAAAGCAACCGCCATTTGCTCTTTCACTGAAACATTTCTAGAGTCATCGAGGAGAATAGAGAAGAATTCATCACCAAATTCTTTCATCATAGTATTGGTAGTTTCTACAATAGTAACGTTGCAAATGTCCTTTTGAATATTTGGAGATGTGAGTTTAAGATTTTCAGGAGCATTTTTAAGTGAAACAGTTCTAACATTTTCATTTTGCAAAGAAAGAAACTCCAAAAGCACAAGAAAGTTTCCTTAGTTGTTTGATAGTTCAGATTCATCGTGCCTATGAAATAAAAGCCTTGTCTCAAGAGAAATCAAGTATAATCAATTGATGCTATCAATCATACCTTATAGTACCTCTTGACTTCATCCGATAACGTGGAGAAAATAGAATTAATATGTTCCTTTTAATTCAATAAATCATGACATTTTCTCTGAGCTTGTCTGTGGACGCCATTAATACTTCTTTCATGAGTTGTCAATCTATCCTTCTTATTCCAATTTATATATCCTTCACCCACAAAGTAGTCACCACCTCTTTGATCTCCTATTTCAGTTTTAAAAAGATAGCAATAAAGGAAAATGTAATATCTTTTGATATACTATATTTATCAAACCATTTGGGATTGAATCTTCTTAAGAATCTTGAATAATTCTTTTGCAATAATGGGTGGTTACGAGATTTGTAAGGGCCCCTTAGTAAGTAGGATCTCTAAACTTGTTCTTGAATGTTAGGATCGTAATCCATATTTTAAGGTCGAATCCCAAGATTAGCTTAAAGATCCAGTAAGTCACTTTCTTCGCGACTTTACTTCGACGACTCGTTGTTACAGGCGCATTATCAGTCAATTCAGGAGTCGACTGGCCCCTCCAACAGTAGAAGTCTTAATGCATTTATGAGATTAGTATCTCGCCGAAAATAGACAATAAGAAGATGCTAAAAAAAAAAACTTGCTCTTCACTTTGATGCCATGTATTTAGATGAAAGAGAAGAACATGTTAGTGGATCTAGTGATGAATGATAATGATATATAGATAGAGTAATATTTGCAAATAATAGTCACTCTTATAGGTGTCAACCTAGTTGGGATGTATAAGACGTGTAGTGATGCACTAATTCATTACTCTATCATTTATTTTTTTTATTCTACATTTGTAAATTGTAATTTTAAATTTAGTGTTAATTATATAATTTTTTATTGTTTAATAAATTTTAAATTTTGTCAATATTTATTTTAATGTGTTTGATTAAGTTTTATTCTGTATTTTATTCACTCAAAAAATTAAAAATAATTTAAAAAATATATAAAAAAATATTAAAAATAGGCTGAGTTAGCTAGGACGAGTCAGGGGTGGACATTTTTTACCTTGGCCTGACCTAACCTAACCCAACCCTAGAACACAAAAAGGAGCAACCAGACTCGATCTTTTTTACATCACTACTTGTGAGCTTATTGAATGTTCCTTGGACTTTTGTTTGAACTTATTGACATTTTTGTAAAAGGTTTAGGGTATCCTTTTGGTGTGCCCTCCATCATAGCCACTATGCCATATTTATTGTTTATTTTATTATTATTGTTCTTGTCTAACAATTGTGATTATTTTATAGCAATTTCCTAATTAGTAAATTCCAATAGTTGATTAGAGTGGTTGAGCAGGTGTTTCTCTTCCAGCAACTAATGGTCGAGATACTTAGGCACATTCGTATAAAAAGGTGCCCTCATACCCCGATACACAAGTTTTTTGCAATTCTGAACTGGGATAGCTTATGCACCGAAGGAATATCAATAAAATTAAATAAAATATGCAGAATAAAGTGATATAATTAAAAATAAAAATCTTAAAGTAAAATTTTCGACAAAATGCAAAGGTATTATTGAGTGTATTTTAATCAAAATTAGATCTAGATGCCCGTTTGACTCCAAATTTTGCCATAAAATTTCACAAGTATAACTTGTTGGTGTTTGAAATGTCAACCAACTTTTGAAATTTTTAGGTATTGGTATTTGGTTTATTAAAAAAGTTATTAAAATTTAATGTAAAAATAACACCTGAAAAAATTTAATTAGAGAAAATTAAATATTTTTTTAGTTTTATGGCGATTTTTAGAGCTCTAAATAATTGTATTATTTTTTGGTGATTTAATTCAAAATCTGTTCGAACGAATTTTGTTAGATCACATTATATATTATTTTAAATTTTGAGAAGAACATTATTATTTGACATATTTTTTTTAAGACAACATGATTCCTAGCTTTGTTCATCAATATGTTGATTTTTTTTAATTTAATTAATTTTAATTTTTTAAATTTAATGATTCTTTCTTTATATTTCCTACCAAAACTCAAACAAGATAAAGAATTTTAAACTTCTATACCCATCTGTGCAGCCAAAAAATATCCGGCTCGACCTCTATACTGCTTCCCCGACCATAAATTGCACCCCTCGACTAGGGGGTACATTCTAGTTAGATTGTGTGACTAAATAGTTCCATTACACAATGATTTTTCTTACCATATTTGAGTGTCTTAGGAAACAAAGCCTGCAGAATACCACAAATTCCAATGCTTACGTCATCAGCATTTAAGGCTTACTTACCACTGTTATTGTCTAGTCAAATCAGTAAAAGTATGTCACTTGTCACACTTGAAATACCAAAAACGTGGCCAAGGTAAGGGGACCTCTCTTTTTGACTGGATTTCTCTTCTCTCTCATTGAACATTTTCCTGACTTTCAGAAGATTATCATTGAGACGGAAAACTGACTTAAGCATCGGAGGGATTTTGGTCGGGGACCCTCCCCGGCCTTTCCTTCTGACATTTATTGTCTTGCAGGCTTGTTTTATTATCTTGCAGGCTTGTTTCCATGAATTTCCAGTGGATGAGAAGATTATCTTCGGTAGTATTTTTTAATGCCGAACATTTGGCGCCGTCTGTGAGAAGCGTATTTGTGCCTGTGTAACTATTCTACCGCGTGAGCAACATCACCACAACTGAAAGTGTTTTACCTACTAAAAACGTTTCTCGTCTATTATATTTCATCGCCGCTGCTGGGGGCATATTTTCTATCGCCTTTGTAAGTGTTTCTTCTACAACTACTGGAAGCACTTCTTTGTTATCACTGGGGGCATCGTTTCTATCGCCGTTGCGAGTATTTTCACACTGCTGGAGCTGGAGTGTCATCTTGTTGCCGTTGGAAATATCTTAAACCGATAAGAACACTCTTAATCCCTCAGAATCTCAATAAAATAGAAAGATTTGTTTCTATATATATATATATATCCATTTACTAGGTTTACTTGCTCTAATAAATATTCTACTCTTAAATATTTTCATTACTGAATACACTTTTTGATTATTCTTTGTGTTCATACTTTTGTAGTGTACAATGACACTATACCTTGAGCTTCTATTCCTTTATCGAGAAAGTTTATATTCTCTACCTTGAGCATATTCAGCAAGTTTGCATTCTCCCGAGCAGAATGTTTCAACCCCGAGAAGGAGCTCAACGTATAGATCGTTACACCTTTACTTTTCAATCAACATTCCAAACCAATTATTGCTGTCACCAGAGTTGCTTTTCTGCTCGATTTCGAGCATTATATATATATGTGTACACATAAGGAGCATTATATATGCCATTTGTATTGCTAAACATCTCCAGTACAGAACAATAGATATTATGGTAAGCATGGACGGGGATGATTAATTCTGGCCAAGCTACATCAAGGAGGAGTTCTTCTCAACTTTCATTAGTAAGCCGAGCAAAGTCTCAAGCCCCCAAGTAAAGACTGCCTGAACGTTCGAACTAGGTGACGAACAAACAATTATGTCGTCAAGCAGGGATTCCGTTTAGACAACGCATGAATGGTATTAATTAAGCCAATCTGATGTCGAGCATGCTGCATGTACAGTTGGTAATGCATGAATGAAATATATAAATGCCGACCAGATCATATGACCAAAGTGTTCACGTGGCCGAGCTAGTCTGATCTTTATTTGCCGAGCATAACTTTATACGAATCAGTATTGCGTGAATTTATTTGAACTATTCAGCATAATTGGAACAGTGCCGAGCAGTTGAAGGCCTAGGTAGCATTCTTAACTTTTCTTGACCGAGCATTAGATGGAGTAGTTCGGATGCAAAAGCCGTGCCGACCATCACATACCAGTGCCGACCAGTGTAAATAACTCTATTATGGCATAACAGTGCAAAGCTGGACAGTGCAAAGCTGGACAGTTTTTTAGGACAATTCACTTACTGATGCATGCAACCGGCTAATGGAAAGCCCTATCGGAGCTGCTCTTTGTATATACAAAGCATTCACGGGTCGAGCTGGACTTCATTGGCCGAACAATTTATACGAGCATAACAAAGGAAGAGCTAAACCTTACTAAAAAAAAAGCAAACTTGCCGAGCAGCATCGTATATTCTCGTTGTTTCGTTGGAATACCAATATATCACTGAAAATCGTCTCTATTGGACAAGCTGGCAGCATATACGAATCCGTTCAAATATATATATATATATTCCATATGATCGCAACTGGCCGAACATCGTGATTGTTAATTGGCTTTCTCAATTTCAGTTGTTACCTCGGCGTCTTGGAACTTTGATCTCATTATCAAAATTAAACCAATCTAAGGAAGGAATGAGCTATTGGCTGGGTCAAGCAAAAATTGAAAATAATACTACTTTGATAGAGTAAAACTTAATCTCACGAAGCAACAGTGTCAACCATTAAGTAAGTTCGAACAGCAAGACGTTGATTGAGGAGCTCTCTACGACGAAGGCTATCGTGCTGGAGTGCTCGGGGCCAGGTATGATTTCTGGACTTATCATTGAATCCGAACAAATGAGTTTGGACACCCATACTCGAATGTCTCATTTTGCCGAGCATGTCAGCACGTCAACTGACCAAATTTATAATTCTTATATTCATTCGAGCGACACTTGTATGAAACCAAACACAATCTACTTTATCCAAGCAACTTTCTTGCCCCCTCCCGATCAGTACATCTATGAACACAAAGCTTTCTTAGTGGTTGTTAGACTTTCATTCTGAAAGTGTATTTATATATATATATTCGATCATCCTCAAGAATTTAATTACTCCCGTAACTATATACATGAGGGTTGTTTTTCCGGACATTCGACCAGACCAAATAAGATTTGCTTGACATGAGAGTAAAATACCCGTGGATAAGCTAGGTACGTTTCTAGACATTTCATTTGTATTGAGAAAACATTCATTGAAACTAGGTATTGGTCAGCATGATTCATATAAGATTGTGACAGGTGTTTGATTTCGAACATAGCACAATTGATGAACACCTTGAATGAGGATTAAACTAGATTTTCGCTTGATCTGAACACATTTACCATGCTTTATATTGTTAATATATCTTCCCATACTTTAAATTGTTCATTCCATTTTGTTAATATCTCTCGGTATAAGCCTTTGCTTAGGTTCGCGATACTTGGTTTTAAT
>JAVXUM010000021.1:21557601-21567837 GCA_035590655.1 Pouteria glomerata
TCGAACAGGATGACCAAGGGAAGATCCACCATAAAGACCAGGAACCTGCAAAATAGTGGCCCAAATGATACAATAGCTCCCAATGTGAGGCTAATTTCCATCCAAATCAAACAAAAATCTTATTATTCTCCATATACATATATGTTCTAAACAACCAAAAAGAATGTTGAACAGGGAATAGAACAAGTTCAATCGAAGAAGATATAGTGCAGACTTCAATCACTAACATTTAGGAATTAAACTGGCTGACTTTTCTCACTTACAAAAACATGAAGTTGCCAATTGATTTCAATCACCCACATCTAGGAACTCAACTGGCTGACTTTTTGACGCAGACGAATTTTAATTAAGTAATTTATTTATTTATTTATTTTAATTAGTATTAGATTTTAATAGTTGTCTTTGAGCCAAAAGCTATTTGTAATCCAAATAGAATTTGGATTAGAGAGAAAACTCTTAAGAAACCTTTCCTAATTAGGATTAGTATTCCTAGTTTATTTTGGACTAGAAATTACCTGCGCCTAAAGCACTGAAATATAATTTGACCTGCAAATAGATCAAATATAAATTTCTAAAACAAATCTACATAAAAAATTATAAAAATAAAAATCACTAATTAAAAGAGACAAAAGTATCTATATAATATTTAATAAAAGTATAAATTTTTATTATTTATTACAAATACTATCACATTTTTAAAAACATTGAGCAAATACAATTATTAAAAATATGTCAAATTCAAATTTTTTAACTTCATTGTTATATATATAAATGACACATAGAGTGTAAAAGTATATGTATTTAAAATTTTAAAATTTAAGTACATTAAAATTGTATTTTTAATTTAAATATTTATTCTTTAAGAAATTTTTAAAGAAAACTAAAGTCTAAATTATTTATAAAAGTTAATTATTCTTATTTATTTTTATTTTATTTACATATATACATATATACAAACAAGCATATATATATTCAATTTCAAATTTACAGATAGTATATATATACATAAACACATATATATTCAAATTTCATACCTCTCGTCAGGCCGCCTCCCCCCCTCGAGCTCCACGTTGGACAAACATCCAAGCACAAACTAAGTTACCGCACACACACCCACCCCCAATGCACGCTGAACGTCCACATGGAACAAAAGTCACATCAAATGATGTGTTTTATTATATGATTTGTTCTATTTCAATTTTAATTAAGATTAGGTTTAGGATTAATTTTTTCTATAAATAGGACACTTTATAAACACTTTTCATAGAAGCCAATTATTATTCATTCTTTACATTTATGTCTTAAGTTTTCTCTCAATTCTTTTAGTGGATTCTAAGATTTTGCCTTTATCGTTGAACAACTCAATTTATCCTTATTTCACACTATGTCAGGTGGTATCAGAGCGGGTGTCTCCTAATCCGATAACTAACCATGACGGCAGTGGAGGCGACCAATCTCGTGACAGATTAAAGATTGCAGGCTGTCTCGACCCAAGTGCAAGAACAATAGTTGACAATACGAGTATTAGAGCAGCAGATAAATGATCGATTGGAAGAGATCAATACACAAATGACAGCTCTATTGCGAATTATCGGCAACAAAAACAGGAACACATGACTGAATCCAATCAAAAGAGTTACCTACAGTGAAGCAGCTGAGGGTTTCGCTCCTTTAAACCTTAGAAGACGAGTAGTGGCAAATCTTGATTATAACAATGAGGATGGAAGTGATTTAGAGTTTGCAACAGCTCAACTTAGAGGTGAGAGGTATAGTAATCTTGCATATCATGTACCTCAGCGTGATAACGAATTTAAATTAAAGGTCGATGCCCCTTCTTTTAGCGAAAACTTAAACATAAAAGAATTTTTAGATTGGCTTACGGAAGTAGATCGGTTCTCTGATTATATGGAGATTTTCAACCTTAAAACGGTGAAGCTAGTCTCTTACAGATTAAAAGGGTTACCTCAGTTTCGAGAGAGAGGTTACAAGAACAATGCCGAAGAGAGGGTAGAGGCCCAGTTACAACATGGCGTAGAATCAAACAATTGTTGAGGGGGCAATTACTTCCTCCAAATTATAAGCAGTATCTTTGTCAGTGTTATCAAAGGTGTACGCAGGGTAACTATAATGTTCATGAATATACAGCTGACTTCATGCGCCTAGCTGAAAGAAACCAATTATTGGATAGTGATACTTAACACGCTTTGTGATTTTTGGAAGATATTAAACCTGCAATCGGAGATAAAATTGAGGTCCAGATGGTGCTTTCTATAGCCGAGGCACAAAACTTGGCTTTAAAGGCGGAGATGAAGTCGCAGAACAGGGGCGGAAGTGACACATAACGCAGGTTCAATACTGGTGATGGTTTCAGTAAGTCAGCTTCCTATGCAGATAAAGGTAAAGCCATGCAGGCTTCTCAATCTTCACCAAAGGTGGCTACAACTAGTGAAAGCAACAAGAACACAGCTGAAATTGCGAATAAAGGCACCACTTTTACTCCCTACTCCCCCATAGAGTTCCAACCTTTATACAAAACATGTTCCAAGTAAGTGTTTCAAGTGCAATGAATTGAAGCATCGATCTAATGATTGCCCTCGAAGGAAAGCTATCAACCTAGTTGAACAGGAAGATGATGAAGAACGAGAGAATGAAGTTTACTATGGTCCTGATGAAGGTGAGGAGGAGGAAGAGTGTGATCCTGATAGCCAGTTCTGTGTTGTGCAAAAGTTAATGCTCTCACATAAAGATTTAGATGAGTTACAGTGACATCGATTGTTCAAAACTTGATGCACAGTTTCGGGCAAACATTTCAATTTGATCATTGACAATGGGAGTCAGAAGAACATCATTGGTAGAGAAATAGTGAAGAAATTGCAATTGATACCTGAAAAGCATCACAATCCTTACATGATTAGCTAGATTAAAGAAGTGGGAAAGATAGATGTTACTGAGAGGTGCCTAGTCCCTTTTTTCATTGGAAAGTACTATGATGAGGCGTATTGTGATATTGTGGGCATGGATTCTTGCCAAATTTTGTTTGGATGACTGTGGCAATATGACGCCGACGAAAAGCACTCCGAGAGGAACAACAATTATTGCTTAGAGAAAGATAGAGTTCGTTACACCTTGATCCCTATGTTAGGTAAGTTCACACCCAAAGCGTCTAAAGTGGAGGAGAAAAACTTTCTGACTGTTATGCACAAAAGTTAGGAATTTGTAGATACCTGCAAACAGTCCAGTGAGATTTATCTTTTGATCATGAAAGGTGATATTGGAGGAGATGAGATAAGGTAGGAGCAGCTACCCATTGATAAACACAGGAAGTCACGTGTGTTTAATGTGGGAGACGAGGTGATGGTTTTTCTACAAAGAGAGCATACTTATAACAAGTTTAAGCAGAAGATGGACAGTTCAAGATCATATGGAGGATCAATGATAATGCTTATATTGTTAATTTGTCGCATGATATGGGGATCTCAAGTACCTTCAATGTTGCTGATTTGACGCTTTTCAAAGGTTCAGAGAGTCTTCCTTATCCTAATACAACTCGAGGATGAGCTTTTCCCAAGTGGAGGGGACTGATGCGGACAGATTTTAATTAGGTAATTTATTTATTTTTTTTATTTTAATTAGTATTAGATTTTAATAGTAGTCTTTGAGCCAAAAGTTATTTGTAATCCGAATAAAATTTGGATTAGAGAGGAAGACCTTCAGGAAACCGTTCCCACCATGAGTTTTCTCTCAATTCTTTTGATGGATTCTAAGATTTTAATTTTATCATTGAACAAATCAATTTATCCTTACTTTACATTGCTTCGCTTTTCTCACTGAACAAAACATGAAGTCAACTACCGATTTCAATCAGCCACATTTAGGAATTCAACTGGCTGAATTTTCTCACTTAAGAAAACATAAAATAACCTATCAAAAGAAGAGACAACGTAGTAAATAGTAAATGGTACAAGGGATAGCCAGTAGCCATTTTTGGGAATGCTTCTCTTGCTTACAAGAATAGAGTTAAAAAGTATTCTAGTTCAGTTCAAAAGGGCAATAATCTAAACAAAGTTCGTAGTCTCCAAAACGTAATCTGGTAATTTAAACAGTCACATAAATTTTCTTTAATTTTCAGAAACATGGCCAGCTGAATTGAGCGATCACATTTTAATTAAAACCTGATCAAATTAGATATTTTCACCAAAACATTGTTGCACGAGCACAAATATCATTCATAAAGCCAAAAAAAAAATCCCAAAAACAAATTGAAACCACGAAATATATATATATGTAAAAGCTCAAAATACAATCAGGAAAACACTAAATTTGCAAAGACAAAAATGGACAAACCTCTGGTAATAGCTCTGTATCAAAGGAATGCAGATCAAGCAACCCTGGGCTGAACTCACCAGGGGACACTTGCTCATCGCCCCCATTCTTCCTCATGCTCGATGACCTCGAACGAATCTGTGGAGTCGAAGGATCGCCAAACACCTGATCATTTTCTCCTCCATTAACACTCTTCTGCACATTCCTGCTGAATCGTGAACCCCGAACTCCTCCATTATTGCCAAAAATCCCAAAATCCTGTGAATCAATCCAAAACACCCCGCAGTAACTAAACCCCTGTTGCTATATTCCCCTTTCTATGGTAACAAAAATTTCAACCCACAAAGGCTTATACCCAGAAATCAATATAAACATATATATATATAGTGTATGGACCTGTAAAGAAGCAGATTGAAGCCACTTGTTGTTGAAGGAGGAATCAATGAAGTTGTCGGAGTATTGGCGCTGGTGGTGGGGGTGGGCGTGGTGGTGTCCGGTGGAGCCAGATCTCTGCATTTGTCTTCCGACTGCATTCATCATCTTCTCTCTCCCTCTAAAACCAAGTCAATCTTTTTTATCTCAGAAATATCACTGATCTGCCGGCCGTACAGTAAAGAACAAAACTGGGCAGAAAGAACAAAGGGAAAACACTTGAGTTTGTTTTACGGAGGAAGAGAGAAATGAAGGAGACAAGGAGATGGATAATGGAGGAAGAGGTTGAGGTGGGTGTTGGGAGATTATTGTGCTTGAAGACTCTTTTTGTTGAAAAGAAATGATTTTGAAACTTTTGAAATGTAGAATCTGGGGACACGCGCAGCTCTCTTTCGTCCTCGTTGGTTTGAATTTGTATTGGTACTGTGTTACAGTACTTTGTTGGATCTGGAGAGTGACTCTACATCAAAGTGGCCGCGCGTGTGGACACCAACCAATTAGATCATTTATCCTTCTTAGGCCTCGATTTCAGTTTGAAGGCTGGTGAGAGACAAAACTCAAAATTCAACGGGTCGTCCTTATAACAAATCTATTCAGTTTATGGCACCGTTGGAGTGCTAATAAATCGAAAAAAAAAAAAAAAAAATTTAACAACTTTTATAAAACATTAAAATTCTTTATTAAAAAATTTTAATATTTTATTAAAAAATAAAAAATTCAGAAAGAAATTAACTTAGTGCACAAATTTTTTTTAACAATTATATTGTTTGAATCGAAAATTTTTAAATAAGTATCTTTTCACTATTTTATAATAATTTTTTTAAATCCGTGATAACAGATTTAGAAAATCGTTCTTACGATTTTGACACCCCGCTGCAAAATTGAAAAATTTTTGATATAAATATAAGGGAACGGATCAAAAAAACGGTTTTCACGATTTCTCTATCTTGCTTTTTACCATAAAAGTCTAAAAGTATTACTATTCTTTTCTAAAAAACTCTACTTAAAACACTAAATGTCAAACACTTTAAATCAACTCAAATCACATTTTTTTTTTATTTTTACTTATTTTTATCACTTCAAACGCATACTATATTGTAAAAAATTATACTTTGCATTCCCAGCACATGGTGATTTATTTTCGTTACTTTTATTTCATGATGATTTTTTTTATTAAAATACGAATTTATTTTAAATAAATTGACTCATCCTATTTTTTGAATTTTTTCATTTTTAAAATTTTATCAATAAATGTGAATAATCTATCCAAAAAACTACTAAATAGAAAAAAAATTATATTTTTATGTAAATGACTCAAGTTAATCTTAAATGAAAGTATAAGAGTTTTAACATTTGATCAAGTTTTCAATTTGATACTTTTAAGTTTTTAAATAATTTAATTTTTATTTATATTGTATTTATTTATTTGAATTTTTATTTTACTAGTAAAAGAGGGAAATACAATGGTTCAAAAATTAAGGTAGAGCAACCACTCGCGGCTGCTATGAAGCCCGTAGCACGCGAGCATACCTTTCGGTTGTCAAAGCTCGTTTGGTAGACAGACGACCGATTCATTGCTCTCACGTCCTGGCGAGGGTTGGGTTGTGGTTCGATTTTGTAGATCGCGACCTATGAATTTAAATTGTACCCGAGTTCTCTACTGTTGATGATGTTAGGGCCTGCTTTACGATAATTTCGTATCCGTGGCGTACATAGCTGTAAATTTTAAGATATTTCGGGGCTTTGTGTGATCGACCGCTGTAATTTTGCCGTGGTTTTACAAGTTGCAACTTCGACGTAAGTTATGTTAAAGTGCGTTAACTTCGTTAAAAATTTTTAAAAATTACTCTTCTTATTTTATTACATAAATTATAAACTCGTACCTTAAACACCCTAAATCAATTTCCTTCCGAGGGAAAAACGGCGAAAGGAAGATTTTAAGAAATCATTACCTATACAAACATATATTTGTTAGCACGTGTCACGATAAAATTATGCAACATTTTATGTTAATAAAAAAATTAATTTTAAATATACTATAAAATATTCTAATAAAATTAAATAATTTTATAAAATAATTATTTAATTATTTTCTATATTTATAATTTTTATTTATATCAATTTTAATAAACAAACAGAACGAACCAAAATTAAAATTTTATATGAAAATTAAAAATTTATGTTCTACCAAACTCCAGCTCAATCAAATATTTCAAATCTCTTTAAAAACTAAACTTAAATATAATATATATATATATTAAATTTTAATCTTAAGAATTGGCTTAACGAGTAAAATTTGAGTTTTACTTTTCAATGTCACTAGTTCAACTAACGGCCACTAAAGGGCTTGATTGTCCCTTAATTTTGGATGTGTATAAATTGAACTGTATAGTGTTTTTAGAACTATTAAATGACTTACTTGTCTCTTAATTATAGGTGTGCGTAAATTGAGTTGGATATCCTTAGTTACAAAAAAATATATATTAAATATGATATAAATTTGCTTGTCCTTTAATTTCTAGTATGCATAAATTGAGCAAGGTACCCTTAGTTATAAAAAAGTAAATATATTAAATATGTTACAAATTTTGACAACTGTTATACTGTTAATAATTTTTTTATTTCAAAATATTTGTCAATTTAAATATTCAGTTTTAATTTTTTTAATTATTGACTCATTTTGTAAAAGTAACTTCCGTAATAAATAATGTGATTAATAATCTTTTATATTTTAAAACATTTATCAATTTCACTATAAGTTTTTATTTTTTTAATTCTTTACTAATTTTGTAGAAGTAATGTAATTAAGTAAAAAAGAATGGGGTTTATACTTTTTTTGTTTTAAAATTTATGTCAATTTCAATATATATTTTTATTTTTTAATTCTCGACTCGACTCATTATATAAAAATAACTTGAATTACAAATTATATTATTCTTAACTATTTTAAAATATTTTTTAACTAATTTATAAAAATAAATAAAATTAAAAACATTTATATTATTAATTATACGTTGTCCTTTAATTTAATAACAAGTTTGCTTAATTATAGTCTAAAATTATGTGTTTAAAATATGTAATAATATAACAATTTTGACAAAGCACTAGCTAATTCTAATAAAGTATTTTAATTATGGAAAATGGTTCTCTAGTTATTGGAAATTTTAACTAAAAAGTTGTACTAAAAGTGATGTGTCAAAAATATTTTTGTAATAATTGTATACCTTAATAGATTATATTTGAAAGGCATAAGAGAGTCACGTTATTTTGATTGTTTTTTATATTATTAATAATTTCAATTAAGTTCTCATTATTTAGGCTTAGTTTGAGAATCTTGGTAGTTTTTTGGTTTCTAATTACTTAATTTTTGGATTTTCTTTTTTGAAATTATCTAATTTACTATTTTTCATTTTAAATTTCTTTTAAACTATAAAGAACAAAGATATCAAATTAACAAGAGTCAATAATTAGTAATTTTTTAATAATTAGCCAATAGTTAGTAAAAAAAATAATAATTTTTTTCTTCTCAAAATAAGTTTTAAATTAAGACTAATATGTTTTGACTTGAAAGTATAAAATTGAGAAATCTGCTGCTCAAAAGATGAAGGTGGCCTTGGCTTGAGACGACTGGAAGAATGGAATAAGGTTTCCAAGTTGCGACATCTTTGAGCTATATGTTCTAAACGAAATACATTGTAGGTACAATGGTGTTCTAAACACTTGCTTAAAAACAAATAATTTTGGTAGATGAAGATTTCCAATGATTGCTCATGGACATGGAAAAAAATACTAAAACTTAGCAAAATTGCCCTCCCCATGTGTAAATATCAAGCTAGCAATGGGAGGAACACTTGACTATGGTTTAGCAACTGTCATTCTCTTATGTCATGTTTGTTTGACGGAAAGAAAAGTTAGATTGAATAGATAATTTGTGGGGCCCACTATAGTGAAATGTTTGTTTGCATTTTGGGTTGCCGGATGAAACATCTGTGAGCCCCACGAATTGGATGCTAAATCCCACAAAGGCCGAATGACTTATACTAGGGGATGAGGTATTATTAATATTTTATCTCCGCATTTGTTTTTCACTAAGATATATAAGTTCAAATTTATTTCTTATCACATCACATGTCAAATCATATTTTTTATCCCACTTTATGGTCCTGTTTGGACTACCGAAACCTATCAAAATTTATCAAAATTTAACTACTTTTCGTACTTTATTTCAATTAAATTTTAACACATATCACCTTTATATTAAATCATCTGTACTTTTACGGTACTTTTTGCCAAATTTTTTTCTTCCAAACATCCCCTATATCTATTAACCAAACAACAAAAAAATAATGCTACATAAAAAATAATCTCACATATTATATCCAATCCTATATATTATCTCATAGTATTATTTATCTCCCATCATCTAATCCCTCCAAACAAACACAACCTTACTCCACTCATTCCCAAATATAGGCCAAAGGTTGCATATAATGCAAGTCTTACAATAGATTTCAAAGTGCTAGCCATAATCTGAGGTGGTAGCAGGTCATGGCCTTTTAGCTCCACATGAGAATTCCAGAAAATCATAGTCCATAGTCCACCCTTATACACTAGATTATAGCAAATAAGAACAATTTATATGGTTGGCTTCCAAGAATCAAATGTATGCAGTAGCTTCTAAATTAGATGCACTAAGGTAGCATGAGCCTAAGGTAACCTAGTGTAAACTACTTTGGTTTCCAAATCATATACCCTAACATAACTTTATTCTTTGGTTAGCCATTAAAAGAAAATTTAATACCAAATAGAAGCTTATTACTTGGGGCAAATTAATGTAAATGTATGCAAGATATGCAAAAAAAACTTAAATGTATTGATCATTTATACTTTAAGCACTTTTTCTACAAAAAAAAAAACTCAAGAATGTTATCAGTCACCTTTACATGATTAATTAGCATAATTAGAATTGGAATATAAAAATAGAGTAGGTCATTGGTTATTTTAGTACGTAGAAGATTGCCAATATAGTTAGAAAAGCTTGGGTTACATTGATTTATTACATTTGGGTAAAAATAAACTGCATTTTTTAGATGAATATTATCTATTGTGTCTATAATAGTAGAAAAAATCAAACATAAAGTCTAACTAAAAATAGTGTAGTTATTAAAGATAAAATCTACTTACAGGAATGTAATTATATGTCCAAATTGAGGAATCTCAAATTTTATATAGATCATGATAGGGTGCACCCGATTAATCTACATACTTTAGCTGACCCGAGTGACCGAGTAGGTAATCGACTGAAAGACCCGACCGACCTACTTCAATAACCGACCGACGTTTATGCTCAGTCGGGCGTAATTAGCATTTCCGACTCGACCGAGCGATATTTACTGATCGGATGCCTTGTTGTCTCGACTGACTGACTCTGGATTGAGGGTTTGATCCGATCTTCCCATATACTGACAAAAATGCTTACAT
>JAVXUM010000021.1:21688979-21700570 GCA_035590655.1 Pouteria glomerata
CCTTGTGGGGGTTAACTTGAAATTGATGCTATAGCAAGTATAAACAGTGTATAATGATCTCAATGTTATTTGGCTAAATTGACGTTTGCATTTTTTTTTTTAATTTTATAGTCATATCAACATGAGAGTATAAATTAATCCTTACGTTGCATATTAGAAAAAAAAAAAAAAAATTAATATATTTTATTTTTAGACTTAGTTTGTAAAAAAAAAACTAATTTTTTTTGTAGCTAGCTACTAGCTAGTTACAAAAAAGTTAGCTTTTTTTGTGTTTGGGAAGAAAAAAAAAGTTAGTTTTTTAGTAGTTAGCTTTTTTTGGGAGTTATAATTTGACAGTTTTTCCCTTTATAGTTTAAAAAAAATTAAAATGTAAGAGAGTAAATTTAGTAATTGTAAAAAAAGAAAAAAAAAAAAAAAACACTGTATAGCTGACTTTTTTAGTAGCACTTCCCAAACGGAGCCTTATTCCTCAAGGAAAGACATTCGAGTCTATTGCTCCAAGAACAGGAGAAGTGATAGCGAGGATTGCAGAAGGCGACAAGGAAGATGTTGATTTAGCCGTCAAGGCTGCTCGAGATGCATTTGACCATGGCCCCTGGCTGTGTATGTATACATATATATATAATTATATAATTGAGCGTGATTTGTGAAAATATTATCTAGATATGCGTGTGATCTGCTAAGGTTATGATGAAATTAATGATCAGGAAAGGCGAAGGATAATGATGAAATTTGCGGACTTAATCGACGATAATGCAGAGGAACTAGCTGCCTCGGACACCATTGACGGAGGGAAGTTGTTCAAATGGGGAAAATCCAATGAAATTCCCGGAGCAGCAGATATGTTTCGATACTACGCAGGCGCAGCGGACAAGATTCCCGGAGAGACGTTGAAAATGTCTAGTGATCGTCAAGCCTATACATTGGCCGAGCCAATTGGTGTGGTGGGACACATTATTCCCTGGAACATCCCGAGCATCGTGTTCTCGATGAAGGTTGTACCGGCATTGGCTGCCGTGTGCACCATGATTGTCAAGCCTGCGGAGCAGACACCCCTTTCGGCTCTTTACTATGCTCATTTGGCTAAACTGGTAAGAGAATTCATGACATCCTCAATTAAAATTTAATGGTACAAATATATTTATATTATTTTAATTAAAAAAATAAATATATTTGAACTATTAAGTTTTAATCTAATTATTCTCTCAAATTCTAAGAGAAGTAGCATAATTTGCGAGTGTCCCAATGGTGGGGTTCATTTGTTTTTCAATAAAATAAATAAAAGGAAAATAATATTATATTAAATAATTTATTTCACCTACTTTTTATGTGATTAAAATTTAACCATTTAAACTTCACTAGCGTGCACTTAAATTTTTTGAGATCTATATTACATTCATTACAGTCCCATTTGTTAGACGTTCAGTTCAAAGAAGTAATTTTTTTTTTTTTTTTTTGACAAATTTAATGTTTTGACATTACCTTTATACTTTTAATATTAACAATAATAAAAAAAAAATTACATGAAAAAAGAAATTTGAGAGGGATTTTTCCGTTATTGTTTGAGGTGTGGAAAGAAAGTGAGAGAAATGAGAAAATAAAATTTTCTCTCTTTAGTTTATTAAATAGACCCTATACTAACATATTCAACTAGAAAAAGATGCGGTGGTATTAACAATTTTGGAATTAGGAAATACTGCAGTGAGTTTACTAGTTGAGGTAATTACACTTTGGTTACTTAGGGGTTGTCTAAAAAATACATAACTCTCATCTAGTTTAAAAGTTAACGCATGACCTTTTTGTAATTTAGAGTAAAGTATAAAACTGACAAAATTTATTGAACTTAATTAGATTTTTATCTTACATGTCATGAAAACTTATATGTGACTATAAAAATGCCATGAAAATTTATATGTGACTATAAAAAAGTCATCGTTGAGAAAAATATAGACAAATGTGTCTATGAATTGTATTTTGATCTCTTTAAAAAATAAAAAAGAAATTCATTTTAACATAAAAATTAGTAAAAATATAGTTTTATATATGAATTTTTTTTTTAAAAAAATCTTCACGCCAATTTCATCTTTTTGGGTAAAAATGGAGTTAAATGGAACAAATTTTTATCAATTTTGCTAGTTAATTTAAATTACAAGATGATTATATGTGGACTTTTAAATTAGAGGGAGAAGAACCCAATTGAATAAAAAATTCTACTGTCACAAAGCATTACTCAAATAAAATAAAGAAAAAATGAGACCAGTGCTACTGTTCAAAGTTGTGTCTGAAAATGCTGATAGAATAATGGTTTACTAGCTTGAGCTCTGTGTTCGCTTCTAATATTTACTTTTCCTTTTTGTTTTTGGAGCAGGCTGGTGTTCCAAACGGAGTATTAAATGTTATAACAAGATACAGAACAACAGCTGGAGCTGCCATTAGCTCTCACATGGACATAGACAAAGTGATTGACGAAATGCAGTATCTTGCTCATTAGAGACATTAAACTTCTAGGATAATTCAATGATATACGTATATTATATATATATAATTTTCTCTCTCTCTCTCTTCTTTTGTTTGGTCAGGTTAGTTTTACGGGGTCCACGGAAGTGGGGCGCCTTGTAATGCGGGCTGCAGCCACAAGCAATATGAAATCTGTCTCACTTGAACTAGGAGGCAAATCCTCTCTTATAATTTTCGATGATGCAGACGTTGATAACGCGGCTGATCTTGCTCTTTCAGGATCCATGTTTAACAAGGTAGACTCTCTCTCTCTCTCTCTCTCTCTCTAACTGAATAGTAATTTTTTTTTAATAATGTTTATGGTTTTCAGGGAGAAATTTGTGTGGCGGGATCACGGGTCTTTGCTCAGGAAGGAATTTATGATGAATTTGTAATGAGGTTGACAGAGAAGGTAAAGGCATTGGTGGTTGGAGATCCTTTTGATCCTACCGTTAATCAAGGACCAGAGGTAACAAAAGCTCTATCGCTGTTATTTTTCATTCTAACAGCAAACTACAAGTGAAAATTAATTAAACAGATTGAATTTTAAATATTATTGTTAGTGGGTAAATCCATAAGCATTATTATTACAAGCATCAATCGAACATTCCCGGAGATTGATTAATTTCCTTTCTGCAAAAGATTTTGGAAAAAAAAAATTAAATTTTGATAAAACAATTATATTATGTCTGAAGTTCAAAAGAAATGAACTTTAAAAATTTAAATTCCTAATTATAAGCTTTGACTTTTCTACCAAAAATACACAAAAAGGACATATATGTATGTATATATTCATATGTCTATGAAAAGACCAAATTTGAAGAGAAGTTAGGGTTCCTTTTGCATTTGAGATGACAGAAGAGATGAGGGAGCACTTGAACTTGCAGGGAAGTATAACAGGCGACTGTTTCAAATGAGATGGGAAGCTAGTAGCATTTCCCATTCTCGACCACTAAATCGCCAGAGAAATATTATTAAAAAAAAAATTGTTAGAGCTGGGACTTAAATGAGCTCATGGAAACATATAGAAGGTTGGGTGTTGTGGGGGTTTAACCAGCTATATAGAATTGCCAGTTTAAAAATTTTACTCCAAGTAGATTTTTGAGTCTAATTTTAATTGAGTTTTTTGTTTTTATATATTTAAGATGTGTTGTATATTAGGACTAAGTTCAAGAATTAGAGTTTTCAATAAGTCTGGGTTGAGAGACAAGATATGAACAAGTGACAGGTTGTTTAGGATTCTTTAGGGTTGAGAGAAAAGGTAAAAATAAGTTGTGGGATTATTTAGAGTTTTTTAAGATTCTCTCATATCTCTTTTGTAATTCCCTACACCATGGTTGGAGTTTCGTTTAATTACAAATCGGTTTTCTCTTGCTTGTGGACGTAGAAAAAATTATGGAATCATGTAAATTTTGTATTTTTTTTTTTTTTATTATGTATAATTTTCTCGCATTCGTCTATAAGTTTGCCATTATTTATCAGGAGTGTTGTCACAAGGTGATTCAAGATCTTTTCAACAACAAAAATCATTTTTTCGTAATTTTCCAAAAGATCTCCTTTTCACTCCCTACATTTTGACATTTTTATCGGGTGCATGTTGATAAGAAACAATTTGATAAAATACTTTGGTTCAGTGAGCATGGAAAGAGAGAAGGAGCCACCTTGTTGACCGGCGGGAAGCCCCATGGGCAGAAGGAATATTATATTGAGCCGACAATTTTCACAGCTGTCTACATAGTTGAATGGCCACAAACAAGACGTATTCTTGTCCAGTTTCTTCTGTGTTAGTCTTATCAGCTTGCTTTCACAGGATGACATGCTAATTGCAAAGGAGGAAATTGTCGGCCCTGTTATGTCACTCATGAAATTCTCGCAAGTTCATTTTTCCGTGCCCTTAGTTATCCTGGTGTTTGATTTACCAAAAATATTCCAACTTTTTCCAGAAAAAACTCCCAACTTAATCACAATACTTACCTTCTCAGGACGGTCGAAGAGGCAATTAGGAGAGCTAATCCCACAAAATATGGACTAGCAGTGGGGATTGTGACCAAGGATTTGAACGTGGCCAACACAGTTTCGAGATCAATCCGAGCGGGTGTGATTTGGATCAACTGGTACTTTGCTTTTGACAGGGATTGCCCCTACGGAGGGTATAAGATGAGTGGGTTTGGAAGAGACATGGGAATGGATGCCCTTCACACAAGTACCTTCAAGTCAAGTCTGTTGTGACTCCTATTGATGATTCTCCTTGGCTGTGATTCTATCATTTGGTAAAAAGATTGACACGACGTAGTTAGGCTATGAATCCCTATACAACTTTATTTTATACCAACTTTTTCCTCCTCCTCTTCAACCAGCAATACAGAAACTACTGTCTTGTACAAACTGAAGAGCATTGTGACTACGAGATGCAGTAATAGAAGATGTGGTTGACCAATTCTTAATATTTTGTTTAAGCGTGTTGTTTCATTTAGCAAGAAAATGGAAACATTTCAAAAATATTTCGGAAACATTTAGGAAGTGATAATGAAACATTAAAGTTCCAAAAATATATAAATTGTAAAGAAATGTTTTGGTCTGCTTCATGGTATTTGGACGTTTAATCTACAAGGAAGGATTCGCAGGACTATAATCATGCCATATAATCAATGCACATTTGTCTGACCAAATCATATGTTAAGTTAAGCACCAAAAGGTTTTCCTGTAACATAAAAATAAAGACTTAAGGATGTTTAATCTACAAGGAAGAACTCACAGGAGTATAATCATGCCAGATAATCAATGCACATTTGCCTGACCGAATCATATAGTTCAGAGTCCCCATATATTTGATCTGCAACAGCACGAAAGAGGCAGTCCCCATCCCCCATCATTCGTTTGACTTCTAAACCTTTTGCCCAGCTTATCTCACTCTCAAACTAGCGTTTTCTCTCCTGAATCAAATGAATTATTTCAAATTGACAATATTGAATTAGATGAAAATAATATAGTTGGCTGATCACCAGGTTAAGTTATGCTTCAAATTGGATAGAAAAATGTTGAGAATTAGCATACTTTAATAAACTATGCAGCTAAGATGATCGGCTATAGCAACGCTTGAACAATACTCCTCATCAGATCATGATACAAAAGTATTTGTTCAATTGGAAAAATAAGGGGCTTCAAATTGAAGATGCAATTGATATCTTGTGGATTCCATTCAATTGGAGAAGGCTAACTATGTATCGGCCCAAGGAAGTATCACTTTAAATTGAATAATGTAGCTAGGAAATTTTATATTTGGAAAAAGAAAGACTTTGCTTGATTATGAGCAATGCATTAGGTCAATGATCAAGCAGTCAACCTTAAGAAAAGAAAGACACGTCACATTCCATATATCTTCCTTAGCCAGATTGTTTAAATGCAATTACAGAAAATTTGAGGGTCTGCAATTGAGCACCTAAAATGCCTAACTGGGTAGGTACTTGAGATGTCACTTAGTTGTTAAAAGGAAAGGTATTAAGAGGTTTGAGATGGAACTTACTCCGTCATCATACCCAAACAAGGGCCCTGCTCACCAGCACTGTTATAACCTTCACTTTTTATTGGCTTTCCAGCTTGAGAAAGCAGATCCTGCACATTTGATGGTTGAAAGACTTACAGTTAGGGTGCATTTGGTATGGGATTAAAGGGGGGTAAATATTACCCCTGTAAAATTTCATCCCCTTTAATTATGTTAGGTATACACTTCGTACTCTTACAACTTACACTGAATTTTACTTTTGCTCTTTCGCTTTCAATATTAACAATTAATTCTTTACATTTACTGTCAAGTTTCAATATGGCCCTTTTGCCAAATCCATTGATGAAAATTGTCACATTCTGATCACATATGATGGCAAGTGGCAATTTTTGTCTCATTTATTTAACGATTGCTGACAAAAAGGTCAAATTAAAACTTGACCATAAATAATTGTAAAGGATAGATTGTACCATTGAAAATAGATGGATCAAAGTGAGAGTGGTGTGAAATGTAAAGGCACAGTATCATTTAACCAATAATTTTTTTAAGGCAGAAGAAATGACTAACAACTTGATCACATTTCAGGAAGATTAGGTCTATGCTTCGTTGATGGCTGATGGAAGCATTTGTTCTTAACCTAGGAAGGAGAATAACAACTGAAATGAGGATTCCACATGATGGTGAGCCAAAAAAGGAATTAATCTTTTCAGAAGGGATCAGAATTAAACAACGTAAGGAGGATAGTTCATCAAAAAGTAGAGGTCCAATAGACACTGGTCAAACTACTTGTGCATAACACAAGCCTATCACTAAATAACGTATTGAAATTGACCATAAGATCCAACAGATTACGGGAAATTGTAAAGTCACTTCAAAAATAGTCTAGAACTGGGGATAGAATAAGTTGGAGCTTAAAGTTTCATTAAATAGAAGACAAATCCTAAAAATTTTCTCTCCTTTGCTCTTTCATGAAGAGTAGTTACAGAATTGAAAATCAAATAAGAAGCTGAAATGAACAGTAGATTTTTATTTGTGTGAACTGTGATCTGTTATTTAAAAAAAAAAAAAAAAAGTGCCAAAAAGATAACTTACGGCATTTTCTGTGACACTCTGCTGCTTTAAACTTTATGTATCGAATATGAGACTACTCGGTATAATCAAAATGATACACACGGGTTTCTTGTTCTACAAAACTGTATCCTTCTTCCAGGTATAGTTGATGGAAAATCAGAGAGCTCTCAGTAGACCTGTAAAGATCAAACTAGACAACTTCTGATGCGAACAACCAGATACCCTTCTTGCCAATATTCTCCACAAGAACAAACTCCATCCTCGAAGTGTTGAAACCTGTTTGCATCTCTAACAATTATCTTCCTATCAACGAGCTTTGACGTTTACTTGTTGCCACATGAGGGTTCACACATGCCTGGAGATTTTTGGTTACCCCAAGTTTTGTTCCAGGCAGGGTGCTGATTAGGCCATATGCAATTTGCTAACCTCTCACCATGACTACAAAGGAACTCTCTTGATCTTCATTATTCAAGTCATGCAACACGGATTCTGTATCTGGGACAAATCCAGCCTCCTTCAACCTCCTCCTAATCTCTCAAGCTTCCTTGTAAATCTCCTTTGATCTTGGATGTGACTTGTCACCAACTCACCCGTATGATTCTGTATCTAGGACAAATCCAGCCTCCTTCAAACCTCCTCCTAATCTCTCAAGCTCCTTGTAAATCTCCTTTGCTCTTAGGTGTGAGTTGTCACCCATGCAGAAGGCCTGAAGCTTTCCATTAATTTCAATCATACTACATCCCAAATCCTTGCTTAGTCCTCTCTCCCTCATCAAAATCCTCACCTTGCCAACACCATGCCACATGCGGGCTGAAGCATAAAGATTTGAGAGCTGTGCATAATAGCCAGTATTTAGAGGGTCTAATGAGAAGAGCTGTTCAGCTGCATATTCTCCAAGCATCACGTGGTGATAGATTTTACATGCGCTCAGAAGGGCTCCCCATACGGTGACACCAGGTTCAATTGGCATGTTCACTATAAAATCATAAGCCTGATCCAAATAGCCTGCTCGTCCAAGTAGATCAACCACACAAGCATAATGCTGGTGACGTGGCTCAATTCTATATCCTTTCATGCTATGGAAGAACTCCCATCCTTCTTTTAAAAGACCAGAATGGTTACACGCACTAAGAAGCCCAATGAAGGTGATATCATTAGGATGGACTCGAGCTTGCTTCATTGTGTGGAAAAGATCAATAGCTTCTTTGCCACAACCATGCAATCCGTATCCTACAATCATGGCACTCCACACAACTACATCCTTATCGAGTGTATGGTTAAATACTTTGCGAGCCAACTCTACGCTTCCACATTTTGCATACATGTCAATAAGGGCTGACCTAACAAAAATATCATCTCTATACGCACTATTGTTGACATAATCATCCATCCACCTAGCTTGTTCAAGTGACCCCACTTGTGCACTAGCTAAGATGGCAGATCTTATTGTGACAGAATCTGTTTTGATGTTTTTAGATATCATTTCCCGGAAAAGTTCCACAGCTTCATCAGCACAGCCATTTTTTGCGTACCCTGAAATCATGGCATTCCACAGAATCACATGGGGTACCTTCATTTGATGAAACAATGACTTTGCAACCATTACCTGTCCACATTTTGCATACATTGCAGTGAGTCCGATACGCAAGTCTGGTTCAAATTCAAGACCCATTTTAATAACACAACCATGAATTGATTTTCCATGTTCCAAGTCCTCTACATCAGTGTAAGCTCTTAGGACACTCACAAGAGCAATCCAATCTGGTTTTACATTTAATTTCCTCATTTCACTAAAAATTCTCAACGCTTCTAGAGGTTGGCCATTCTGAGCATACCCAGAAATAATTGAGGTCCATGAAACAATCGTCTTATGATACAACCTGTCGAACACAATCCTTGCCCACTCAATTTGACCACATTTGGCATACAAAGCCACAAGCCCATTTTGCACAAACACATCCCATTCAAACCCGTGCCTGAATATCTGCCCGTGTACCACCCAACCCACTTCAAGTGTCGGAAATCCACTGCAAGCTTTGAGCACATGGGGAAGAGTGAAGCCATCTGGACTCACCCCGCAAACCTGCATTCTCCAGTACATCTCAACAGCTTCCCTGAACAAGTTGTGCCTAGAGTAACCCCGAATGATGGCATTCCACAAATACACATCTGGATCAGGAAAACCATCGAACACCTCACGAACATAAAAAATCTCCCCAAGATCCGCGCCGACATTTATAAATTTTGTCATTATGAATCCATTTTCTTGTAACCCAGAAACAACTAGCCGAGCGTGAATTTGATTCAAATGCCTCTTGGCGGTTGAACCAACCAACAGAGAAATGTAGAAAGACTCGGGGTCAAAGCCGCCACGGCCGCCAATGTGGAGGTTGCTGTCGTCGTACAAGTGGTGGGGCTCCAGAGGTAAAGGGGACGAAGATAATCGTTGGATGAATGCCAATGATGATAATGGGTTTGTGACGAATCGTTTAACGGTCGTAGGGCTTGCAATCCTTCTGAAAATGGATTCGCACGCAGCCATGCATATATATTTATTTGGTATTTGTCACGTTACCAGAAAACTTCATTGCTTGGGTCATGTTGTCGGTGTGTTCCGTTGGGCAATTCTGGAAACGGTGAAGGCCGCGGTGACTTCCGCCTCGATTAATTTTGGACAGCTAACAGCAAATAAGTTTAATGGCTCACAAGGCCGAAATTATGGGGGTGTTTGGAATGCCAAAACACTCCAAAAAAAACTCTGAAAAATTTCAAAATTCTCTATTATTTTTTACACATTCACATCAATTATAACTCTAGAAAAAATTACATAACTCGAGTTCGATTAATCGAATGGCTGTAATTTTTTTTTTAATGTGATCACCGTTATCCAAGCTACCAAACAAGACCCATTGTCAATATTTTTTGAAGAAATTTGAAAACCATTCCAACAGATTTCTGACGGATTTTTCTGCAAAAGTCAATATTTTTCAATATTCATCTTTGAAAAATGTAGTTTGTCACCAAACACCTAATTATCACTCAAACCACGTTTTTAATTATTTTTCGTTATTTTTCATCAGACCAAACACCCCCTAAAAATTTAATAAATTTAATTTATCCTCCGACCAAATTTTACGATGGAGCTACTGTTTTGGGGGGCGCGTCTTCGAATATTAGTAAAACTATTCCTACTTTACTTGTTAATAGTTCAATTAATCTCGTCTCATTGCGGTCGAGTCTGTCGACTCCGTCAGTCTTGGCAATAGGGCGAAGAAGACAACGTATAGCCACATAATTCTCCGGAGAGCGAACAAGGAAAGAAAAAGAAAGAATGATTCACGTTTTCTTTTGTAACTTCGTATCAGGGACGTATGTGTTTAATTTTTGACAAATACGAATTGTAATTAAGTAGTTAAAAATTCTGGTTGACATTCGTTTCATAGTAAATATATTTCAAAAGGTGGTTTGAATTTTTTTTTTTTTTATAATTGAGTTTATATTTGGTATATTATATACCAAAATTAATTTTTTAAAGAGATAATAAATAATTATTAAAATAACTTACAAATATATAATTTAACTGCATATTGACGCCAAAAAAAAAAAAAAAAATTGGTGTCAAAACTAGTGAAAAGATCTATTTTTATTTTTCTTGGAAAAAGTGTAACAATTGTTGCTATTTTAATCACTATGATATATATATTTATATACATATTTAATAAAATATATATATTCATGAAATGATAGTTTAAAAAATTATTTTTTAAAATTAATTGAATTCAGGCATATCAATTAGATTTGGATCTTACAAAATTGGACCGATTATTTTTAAATTTGAATCGAATATAATTATTAAAACTCATGGATCTAATCTAGACCCGACTAATTAACAAACCTAAACACACCGATTATTTTTGAATTATTAGAACTCATGGATCTAATCTAGACCCGACTAATTAACAAACCTAATCACATCATCATTTTTAACTGATTAATAATACCTAATATTTGAGTTATTTTATAAACCTACTAATATTTGTTCGTGACTAAAAGAACACAAATAAATAAATTTGTGAGATCAAAATTAAAACAAAAATTTATAAATTTGTGAGAACAAATAAACTTATAAGATAAAAATCATTAATCAAAAAGATTACATGTTATATATATTGTTATTAGTTAAACATTATTTTATCATAATAAGAAAATTTAATAATTTGAATTTGAGGTATTTTTAATTGTTAAATTTGTCCAATAGGTAGGATTATTTTTTTCTTTACTTTGTTTTATTTATCACTTCACATGTAAACACACTCTTATTCTTTTTATTTTTTTTTTGAATATTTTTTTTTAACATTTGTAACAAATAATAAAATTTTACACAATCTTTTTTGATTTGTAATTTTTATTTTTACAAGGTATTTTTATAGTTTTTCATATAAGTTTGTTAAATTATGTTTTGTAACAAATAATAATTTGAATTATGGGCTTTTTCCAATCTAATCAAAGATAAGCATATCTT
>JAVXUM010000021.1:21752837-21765687 GCA_035590655.1 Pouteria glomerata
GGTCTTCCTTATGAAACCCCCCCCCCCCCTTTTTTTTTTTTAGCTCTCTTTCCAATATTTTGACTTTTGACCAATTAAACTAAAGAAAGAGAAATTTATCTTGTTTTGTTCTTTATAAAATTCAACATCCAAATGAGCACGAGAGCTCTCATCTGGTTGGCAATTTCATTATAATTAAATAAAAATTCTTTAAAATACATCCAAAGACATTACTAAGGGTAACATATGGATAAAAGGAATCACTAGCGAGAACGCAGACATCATTATTTAGATCCATTTGGTGAAGTGGGTATCCAATATTCTAGCTTGTAGATGTTTAGTTTTATGTCATTGCTTTTCAGTTGTTATTTCCGCAATTTGTTTTACTCAGTGCTAGCTCTTTCACATACATACATAATGCGTAATACATGGACAAGACCTTTAAATTGTATATGCAAAAAGTTCTTGCCTATCATTTCAACCACTTGTTTGCTTGACAGCAGCAGAGCCAATACATATCCAACAAGGGTAGAAGCGTGACTGTTTCTATATATATATATATATGCATGTATTAGTAAGAGTGGGACTAAAGCTCAAGAAATAAAGGTGAAAATATTAACTATTTTTAATTGTTAAAGAGTTTATATATTGTTATTGTAATAAATTAAGTTGCTGTCTTAAAATGAAAAAGTCATAATACATAAGAGTAACATTTAAATGATTGTATATATAATGAAAGTATAAAGATTTGATATAAAGGTGATATGTATAGAGATTTAATTAAAAAATATAAAAAAATTAATAAAATTTATAAATTTTGATTAATTTTAATAAATTGAATATCCTTAGCACTCACAATTTTATTCTTTTTAATTAAGGTGTTGAAATAGTCTGAGAAACAGCAGTAGATTCAGTTGAACCCTTAAAATAGGACAACCAAATGATTTATTTCCATGGCAATAGGGAAAAAGAAAAAAACAAGTTAATATGTTGTAAAAATTAGTTGGATCGGATAGTGTTATCCCTCGATCTTTCCAGTTATCCAAATAGCCACCAAATGCGGTAAATAGTTTCTTCATTAGGAATTTTAGTTAATTTTTCCTTATTAATCTCGATCCATATCCGATGTGTGCTTCCTCAACCTTCTCCATTTCCCTATTAATTAGTCCTGTGTCACCGTGCTAAATCAAATGATCTCCCCCTCCATCATTCTCACTGCTGACTTTAACCTACATTTTGTTTTTTTCTTATTTCTTGTTATATATACTACTCTATCTCTACACCACTCTTTCTTTTCCTTCCCTTAGTCCTAATTGAATCCCAGTATTCTATACCAATAACTATATGTATGTTTATATGTATACATGCATATTCTTACCATCAAAATGTTTTCTTATAACAGCACCTTCTCTCAGATCTGAAGTCATTACGAAATTCCTATTCTCTCTCTAGCTAAGATGCAACAATGTCGTCCTGAACAGACGATGATCATCAACTGATGGATTCAAAAATTCAAGAGACTTCTAACGAGAACTACTCCCAGGTGAACAAGTTGTTTGGTGATTAGTTCTATCAATTTCTTAGACTGATTCGATGATAATGCACCTTTACTGCGAAATTAGAAATTTTAGTGATGATATATAGGAGATTATTTTGTTTATTTATTTATTTACTAACAATAAAAGGTTTTTAATTAGCTTGCTATACTGTAGAAATTGATTAATCAATTTCAGACCGATCTTAGGTCACATAATTCTATTTATGCTTTTCCCCCCTAATAATTCAGCCAATGCACACAAGTAATTCAAGTAAAACTAATAACCATTTTTTTTTTTTAAGTAATAGAGAACTATCTGAAAGCAAAATATTTGAGCAAAGTGTTTTGGCGAATTTTTCTAATCTAGGTTTTGAAGAAGTCAAATTTAAGCAACTCACCTTACAACCAATAAAAAAATTGATATGTGTCAGTATTTTAAATTTTCTTCTAAACTGTAAAGGCGTTTGGAGTGTCAATAATTAAAATAAAATAAAATAAATCTTTAACAATCTCTATAAATCATTAAAATTTTCTATTACACATCCTTACTTTTATGATATTCAAAAAATTTTAATATTTCACTAAAAAAACATAAAATCTAAAAAAAAGTTAATTAAGTGCGTAAATTTTTTTGACAATCATATTTTTTGAGTCAAAAACTTTCAAACAAGTACCATATCACTATTTTATACTAATTTTTTTGAATATGTTAAAACATATTTGAAAAACTTTTCTAATAGTTTCAACGCTACTATATAAAAATTAAAAATTTATGACATAAATTCATAAAAACAGACTCAAAAAATTGTTCCCACTGTTTATCTTTTACTTTTTACCACAAAAGTTCAAAAGTATCATTATTCTTTTCTAAAAAATTTTGTCTGAAACATCAAATACCAAACATGTAAAATTAACTTAAATTATATATTTTTAATTTTTTTATTTTTTATCACTCTAAAGGCACCCTAAGTTCAGAAAGTGAGAAAAAAAAATTGACAAACAGTAGGCCCCAGAAAATGTCACTAACATATTGCTTAGACGTGTCAAATTCCACATTATCCTATCTTTGTCAGCCGTTTAATTTTTCTTCCTTTAAAAAAAAATGAAAAAAGAAATCTTTCATTGCACCGCTTCTATAAATAGACACATTGGCTTCTATGTAATACACCGCAAATCCATCTGTTTCTGTCTCTCACTCCCTCTCTCTCTCTCTCTCTCTCTAAAGCAAGCCATGACAACTCCCAGTGATGAACCTGCCCATGAGGTGAACTTGGCTGCCCCGAGAGACTTCATCATTGCCTTCAAACACAACCTCAAAGAGACTCTCTTCCCGGACGACCCGTTCCGCCAGTTCAAGATCGACGAGCCATTCTCGAGAAAAACCAAGAAAGCAATAAAATATTTCGCCCCAATCTTCGAGTGGCTCCCCAGATACAATTTGCGTTTGTTTAGGTATGATCTACTCGCTGGGATCACCATTACTAGCCTCGCCATACCCCAAGGAATCAGCTACGCTAAGCTCGCGCATCTTCCTCCAATCATTGGTCTTTGTAAGTTTCTAATGATCAATTGGTGCACGTGCTGTTTGGTTTGGCTTAATGAAATATAACATTCTATCATAATAAAGAATAATGTGAGTTTCTGGAAATTTGGGAGGTTTAAGTAAAATTTTTAAAAAAATTTAAGTTATTTAGTCCGTTCAGAGTGTCAACAAATAAAATAAATCTTTAACAATTTTTATAAATCATTAAAATTCTTTATTACACATTCTCACTTTTATTATATTCAAAAAAAATTTCACTAAAAAAAATAAAAAATCTAAAAAGAAGTTAACCGAGTACGTAAATTTTTTTTTTTATAATCATAGGGTCGAAAACTTTTAAACGAGTACCATTGTTACTATTTTATACTAATTTTTTTGAATTTGTTCCTTTTAATAGTTTTAACACTATCGTTCAAAAGTTAAAAATTTTTTAATTGACTCAAAAAATCGTTTTTACAATTTTTCTCTCTTACTTTTTATCACAAAAGTCTAAAAATGTCACTATTTTTCTCCAAAAAACTCTATTTGAAACACTAAATGCTAAATGCTTAATATCAACTCAAATCATATTTTTTTTTAGTTTTTGTTTTTCATTATCAATCCAAATGCACTCTTAGTATCTATCTAAATATAATTTTAAATAAAATTAAAATGACATATATAAATTGAGTTAAAGTAATGAAGTTCAGAAATTTTTTTTCTTATATCTCAGATAAAGTTTTCATGAAATTAAAAAAATAATAATTAATACATTAAATATGAAATACTTATGTCATGTGTTTTCCTGGTGTAGTTCACATAGAATTTTAAATAAAATTAAAAAATAATAATTAATGTATTATTATGACATGACATGTATAAATAGAGTTAAAAGTAGAAAGTTTTTCAAATAAATTTTAAAAAAATTAAAATAATAATAATAGTTATAATTATGATATATATAGAGTTAATGTAGGGATTTCAAAAATCTTTAAATATAATAATTGGTTTAATATATTATTTAATATTTTTTATCATTAATAAAATTTTTAAAGACTTGAGAGCTTTTTTTTTTTTTTGGCGGGACTCTAAGCGGACCCCTTATCGTAAGTTATCAGATTCTGAGTACATTTATCTTTTTTTTTTTTTTTTCCAATGACTCTTAATAAAGTATTTTGATAAATATTTCTAATAGTATTTTCATTATGCCGATTTAATTCAAGGACTGAAATCTTATGTTTTGCAGATTCGAGTTTTGTTCCTCCTCTCGTTTATGCCATTTTTGGAAGCTCAAAGCACCTTGCTGTGGGAAATGTTGCAGCCTGTTCTTTGCTTATAAGCTCAATGATTGGACGAGAAGCATCACCTACCGATAATCCTGAGCTGTATCTTCACTTGGTTTTTACTGCTACTTTCATCACAGGCCTCGTTCAGACAACTATGGGCCTCTTAAGGTGAGAGAGAACGAGAGAGGTGAAAGTTTGTACGCACACATGTATATATATGTGTGTAATATCCATAATTAGGATGGGATGAACATTATAATCGCTAATTAAAGCCACGGTAATATTTGAAATTGTTATTGGCTTCCCGTTTGAATGGATAAATTTTATAAAAAGTTATTAAAATTTATAAACTATTACAAATTTTTAATATTTTTATTTCTCTTGTGTTTATTTTAAAATTTAAAATTTCATAAATTTTTACTAACTTCTATAAAATTTTATTTAATTTTTTAATAATTTTTCTGATCAAAATGATCTAATCAATGCATCGACTCCATTAAAATATTTTTTGTCAAAAAATTTAAATAAATTTTCTAAGTGCAGTATTTTTTTTTTCATCTTTTTACCTTGTAAATATTTTTTAAGAAATGCTTGGTTTATCTAAATTAATTAAAATTTATTAATTTTTATTAACTTTTTAACTTTAGACTAATTAAATTTTATTATATATCATTTTTATATTAAATTTAATATTTTTATTATATATTTTTTTATCATTCAAACACTTCCTCGATTCGCAGACTAGGGTTGTTGGTGGATTTTTTGTCACACTCATGGGAGGGACAGCGATTATCATCTGCCTGCAACAGCTGAAGGGAATGCTTGGATTGACGCATTTCACGGCTAAAACTGACGTGGTCTCTGTTTTACACGTGGTTTTCAGCAATAGAAATGAGGTTAATTAATTTACCCAAACTCGCCTCTCTCTCTCTCTCTCTCTCTCTCTCTTCTGTCGCTTTTGCTTCCTTTCTCGGAAAAGTTAGTAACTCCTATATGAGTTAATAATTCATTGCTCCGTACAAAAAGTATACTTGATTATAATCATATGACGTAATGTTTACAATTTTTTAATATACCTTAAAGTATAAATGACGTCATATTAATGCCTTCTTTTTCTGGTTGAGTAATACATAAATTGCGTTGTTATGGGGCCATTTAGTAACGCTGTCATCTTTTTTTTTTTATTTTTTGTTACTATTTTTTGTTTTGTATTTTCTGTTGTTATTTTTTTTTTGAAATGAAAACTGAAGCAGCATTTGGAAACGTAATTTTGTTTATATTTTTTATTTTTAAAAAATATTTAATTATATTTAATTATATTATATTATATTATTAATATAATATTATATTATATTATATTGTATCATTATATTAATAGATTATATTATATAGTAATTAAATTATTATATCAAATTATATTACAATTAAATTATTATATTATTT
This sequence comes from Pouteria glomerata, assembly GCA_035590655.1. Classification (NCBI taxonomy): domain Eukaryota; kingdom Viridiplantae; phylum Streptophyta; class Magnoliopsida; order Ericales; family Sapotaceae; genus Pouteria; species Pouteria glomerata. Next base: position 21,758,605 of record JAVXUM010000021.1, read on the forward strand.
TGTATTGTATTATATTATATAGTAATTAAATTATTACATTATATTATATTATAATTAAATTATTATATTATGTTATATTGTTATATATATATAATTATAATAATAATTTAATTATAACAATATAACATAATATAATAATTTAATTATAATATAATACAATGTAATAATTTAATTATTATATAATATAATAATATAATATAATATATAGTATAATATTATATATATTATATTATAATTATATTATATTATGTTATATTAAAGTAGACAATGTATAAAAATGAGTCAAAATATTTAGAATAGAAAAAAAAATAAGAATGAAAATATTTTTTTCTGTTTTCATTTTTCTATTGTCGTTTTCATTTTTTTGAAAACAAAAAAACTAAAACAAATTTTAACAAACATGTTTTTACTGTAAGTTTTCAAAATTTTGAAAACAAAAACAGAAAAATAGAAAACGAAAATGTTACCAAACAGGGGTTATGTATAAGTATTTAATTTTTTTTTTCTTTTTAAAAAGTAATACTTTAATTTTTTTTTTTTTTTTTAATTTTACAGTGGAAATGGCAGAGCGCGGTTGTGGGTATAATTTTCCTGATTTTCCTCCAATTCACTAGATATGTGGTGAGTTATCTCTTATATATAGATATACACACACACAAGTATACGTATAAGAGGATTAGTAAGTATACATCTGTACGGATATATTTTTAGTTAAATTTTTAAATTTGCAGAAACAAAAGAGACCAAAGCTGTTTTGGGTATCAGCCATGGGTCCAATGGTGGTGGTGGTCACTGGCTGCCTTTTTGCTTACTTTGTTCATGCAGAGAAACATGGCATTCAAATCGTTAGTTTTCTTTTCCTTAATTTCCCCTACTCTTCTATTTTCTTTCCCTTTTTTTTTTTTTGGTTACTCAGTGGCAAAACGTAAAAATTAATTTGAGTGGGGGAGAACAAAAATAAATTTTTTGCATTTCCAAAAAAAGAAAATAATCAAACTAAACTAAATCAAACTAAATATTCTCTCATTAGACGAGATCGGTTATATGAATTTGACGACACCTATCAAATCTATTAAAAGTCATACTTTTCGTTAAATTCATGTAGTGCAGGTCATATTTAATAGTAATTTTTTAAGTACTCTTGAGTCTCCCTCTTCTTCTTCCTCTCCCTCTTCTACTCATGTCGATCTACATACTTTCACACCTTTTAACTGGTGCCTCCGTTAGACGCCTTTTAACATGATCGAACCACCTTAATAGATTTTCTCTCATTTTATTTTCAATCAGTACTATTCCTACTTTATCCATAATCTCCTCGTTCCTAACCCTATCTCTCCTAGTGATCCCGCACATCTATCTTAGCATTCTCATCTCCGCAACTGCCATCTTCTGAATATGATTATACTTTATTGCCTAACACTCTAATCCATATAACAACGCTGATCTTACTGCCACTTTATAATATTTTCCTTTAACCTTGAGGGGAACTTTTCAATCACACAAAATACCTGAAGTACTCCATTTAGTCCACCCGACCAGAATCCTATGACTTACATCAGTATCAATCCCTCTATCCTACTGAACCATAGATCCAAGCTATCTAAAGTTTTCTTTTTCTACAATCTATTGAGTGTCCAAACTTACTTCTTTGCTACTCGTTATCCTATTTTGACTAAATTTGCATTCCATATATTCCATCTTGCATCGACTTAACCACAACCCTTTTGCCTCTTACGTTTCCCGCCACAATTCTAACTTAGCATTCACTCCTTCTTTCGTCTTATCTACTAAGACAATATCATCTGCAAATACCATACACCACGGCACCTCATCCTGAATATGTATACTAATCTCATCCATAACTAAGGCAAACAACTACGGGCTTAACGCTGAGCCTTGATGTAAACCAATCATGATAGGAAACTCCTTAGTCTCTTTGCCAGTCGTCCGTACAAACGTCCCCGCTCTATCATACATGTCCTTTATCACCTCAATATATGCTACACACACTTCTTTCTTTTCCAATACTCTCCATAAAATCTCTCTAGAAACCTTATCATAGGCTTTCTCCAAACCAATGACCACCATATGTAAATTTTTTTGACCTTCTCTATACTGTAGTTTAATAGAGTATGTTTTCATGTGATCTATTGTAGGTAAAATCTTACAATTTGATTTTTTGGACCATTCACAGATAGAATCCAAATTTTAACAAATTTGGTCGTATCAATAAAACTATATCTCAACTCAACTCAACAAAGTCTTATGCCCCAAGTTAGTTGGGGTCGGCTACAAAAATCCTATTTTTAGTTCATTTATGTCATCGTCTATGTTTTTTTATGAGATTACACGAGTACCAATAAAAATTATACACATATATACATGCATACGTATCTATAAAAACAAATATGATGATTCAACCAATTGTGCCAACAAGTTTGATCGCGGTCTTTAGCAAAAATCATATCTTACCAACATAAGAATCAACATATTTATAGCCATCGAGCAACTGGCTCCATTTTTTACAGATTTTCATACCCCCCTTGAAAAGAAAATATAAGTTGTATATAGACTAATGCATACAAGCAAGGACAAAGTCAGGATTTTTGGTCCATGAGGCAAATTTTTTTTTTTTCTTGGGTTGAATTTAAGGCCTAGAAACAATTAGAACTTATATGATAAATGATATCAAGTAAATAAAAAATAAATTAATATATAAAGATGGTATAATCAGTTAGGCTTCTAAATTTTAGATTATATATAACAATTAAGAGAAAAATAAAATTTTACAGAGGTTAATCCATAACCTATTTTTTTTTTTTTTAATCCAAAGTTTATCTATACTATTAGATAAAGAGAACACTAGGGGTATTTGGTGAAGTCTAAAAATTAATGAAGCCTCAATTTTGGCGAAGCATTTTGCCTTCCTCCCTTAAATACCCCTCAACTTTCCAAAACTACAAATATTTTTTACAAAAAATAAAAAGAACTTTTTAGTAATTGCCACTTAATTAAGTAAATATAATTGTATATTTTTTAGTATTCCTTAAATGTCCTTTTTAACCACCCACTACATTTAAATTTTTTTATCCTTTTTAAATGTCACTTAATCACAAATTATTTACTTAAATGCCATTTGAAACTATCTAATATTTTACAAGTATTTTAATATTTTTTATTTTAAATTTATTTGGAAATTTATTTAAAATTAAAAAAATATATATTTACTTGAAAAGAAAAAAATTCACACATATAGTGCATGCACCAACGTATTTTGTCCTAATGGTGGTGTTTTTCTAACCGAAGCCAATCATTTTTTAATATTTTAGCAGGGCTGAATTATAATATAAACTTTTTAAGTCAAAATTTTACATTTACAGGTAACATTTTCCGAAATTCGAGGGGGCAGCAGAGACCATGGTCCCCTAAGCCCCATAATCGCCCCGTCTCTACATACATGACTGTGAGTGCTTGTGCAGCCAAATGCAAACTATTTTCAAGCATATGATTACTTTTCGCAAAGTAATCAATGTAATTAGAAAGAAAAGAATGACACAGCTGATTGAAGACTTGCCGCTTTCACTGATGAAATAATATAATCCCTCCCAGTAGGGCTCAGTACATTGGATGGCACTCTTATTCTATAGAAATCATCATCTTCCAACAGCTTCTGCAAGATTATTGAATCATGGATTCAAAGATTACGCAATGCTTAGTTGCTAATTTAAGAAACAAAAACAAACAAATAATTCCTTGTACAGAGAAGGATACGAGAACTAAATAGAAAATTTTTAACATCTATTCTTTTCCCTGGTTTTGCTTCTACATCGAAATAGAGAAGGAAGAAAATGAAGGGAAAAAATACTGAAATCTTTTATACCACCTTCCTCATGGATGAGGAAAAAATTGGCACAACAAATCAAGAACAAGTTACGACCACTTAAATGAGATCCAGGTATTTTCCTTCCCAATTCTTTGCACTTCTGTTTGTAAGGAGAATACCCAATTTTCTTCCTTCTCCTCCTTTTATCTTTTATTCTCTCTACTCCCACCCAAAAGGAAATCAAAAATTGTAAAACATGTAAATGGAGAAGTGAATTACCTTGAATTTTTCCTTGTCAGTTTCAGTAAGACCCTCCCTTGAAAACCGAAGTTTGGTGAGAGTCTGCTACAAGTAACCAATAATGTTAAACTAGAAAAGGAATAGAAAAGCAACAACTAAGTATGCATAATAAACAAAAACAAATAAAAAAAAATAAGCAACTTTTTAGAAAGTTAAACAGGTAAATTTAGGAAGAATTGCTAAAAAGTTTCCAACTTCTACTTCCAAGGAAATTTATGCTGATGAATCATCTCATCACATAATTATGAATCCTACAGAGCAATTCGAGACGAAATACTCAACTCCACTTTAAGTATATTCAAAAATTCCAAGATGCTGAAAACTGTTTTCAAATATCTCCAAAAGTATTTAGAAAATAAAAGAGAAAAAAAGGGACCAGAAAAACAAAAATCAGCCCAGGAATTCAAAGTACTGCTTTGCCCTTAAGTTGCCAAAATAAAATTTTTTAAAACATAAAAAAGCAAGCTCAGCAAAATTTGCTAAGCAATACAACGTCAGACATAAGATTCAAAATTAGTTTCCTTTTGCTCCCGCTAGTTTCTCTTACGATAGAATAACCCTAAAAGTTCAAAGCAACAAAACTTCCACAAAAGAAACATCTTCACATGATTTTTATTGATTTAGAGAAATCATATGACAGGGTTCTGAGGAAAAGTTTGCAATGGCCATTAAAAAATATAGTAGTTATAAAATATATTAAAGTAATCAAGGACATGTGTAACAGAGCAATGACTAATGTAAGAATTGTTAGCAATACGAAGGATTTTTCAATTAGTTATAAAATATATTAAAGTAATCAACGACATGTTTAACAAAGCAGTAACTAATGTAAGAATTGAAAGTAATAAAAAGGAATTTTCAATTACAATTGGTTTGCACAAAGAATCTGCGTATCTTTTTCCTTTGGTTACAAACGAACTTACCAAGTACGACGACATCCCTTGGCATATTTGTTCATAAATGATATTGTATTAATTGATGAAACTAAACCTAGGTTTAATCATTAATATGAAGTTTGAAGGCACATTTTAGAGTATAGAAGTTGTAGGGTAAGTAGGACTAGAACAACTATATATATATATATTGCAATTTCAATAAAATTAAATTTATAAATGAAAGCACAATGAAAACTAAGGCTCAACAAATGCCAAAAAGTTATCACATTCGATATCTTGTATCAATTATTCACACAAATGGAGAGATTAAAGAGAATGTTATCCATATAATTTGTGTAGGATAGTCAAAATAGAGAACTATCTCAAATATTTTAAGTGACCTTAAAATACCAATCAAGCCAAAAGAAAAGAACTTTACAACAATAAGGCCAACTATGTTTATCCGACTGCCACTAGAGATTTACTCGATTATTAACTTCAGGACACTAGGGATTAGTCAAGACATATGCAAATCAACAAGGGTACCCTAAGTTGCCAAAATAATAAGCCTAATTATGTTTTATGTTATAGAGCATTGGGTCATTAGAAGTGAAACTCTCATGAAATAAGCGTGACATAAATAAAGATATGAAAATGTTAAGATAGATGTGTACTAATATAAGAAAATAGAGGATAAGAAATTAACATATTCATAAGAAATTGAGGTGGCATTAAGAAAATGAGAGAATATTGTGTCAGATAGTTTGGCCCTATCCAACGTAGGCCTAGAGATAGCACAAATAATGAAGAATGACTGGATTAAGTGGAAAGTATAAAAAGAACAAAACCTAAAATAATAATAAAATGTTTACCGAAATTGTAAGAAAATAACTAATTTCAAATAACTTTACACGAACATGACACTAATATAAATGCATGGAGCAATATGATTCATACAACTAGTTTGTGGTGCAAAGGGCTTAGTTGAGTCCAGTGGAGTACTTCCTCTCAGTTTTCTCAGCATCCAAGGAGAATATAACCCACAGAGCAGAATGCCAGAAATAACCCTAAATCCTAAAATTTGCCCAAGTAACAAATAAAGCATAGCATCATTCCGATATTTTTCACGTTCGTCCGTTTGAGAAACAAAGCAAGAAAAGCTAAAGAGAAGAGGAGTACCTGTCCGCCATGAGACAAGGTCTTGAGGCGAGCGGAGAAGGAGCCGGCGGAGGAGAAGTCGGAGTCCCCGAATGCGTGCTCGAGGGAAAATTGAACTTTAGAGTCAGAATCGGGATCAGACGACCTCCTCCGAGAAAGCTGTGAAGGAGTAAGTGGAGGAAGATTGGATCCAGAGGAGGCAGTGAGGTCAAGATCAGGAGAAGGAGATCGACCCCCTTCGAGGCCAAACTCTTCGTCGTCTGCCAACAGCTCGTCTGACTGAAAACCCAACGATGGTGAAACCAAGATACACAAACACAGTAATACAACTAATCGCAAGACTCCATTATCAGCGATTCCCATAATCAATCAAGAGAGAGTATGTACGACTTTGGTTCGTTGGACTCTGGTTTGTATTGTATCCCCAAAAGATTAGACTGATCGGAGAAGTGTAAATCGACGGTCAGGCACTATTATCTACTTCCCCCTCGTTTGGTTCGTCGCATGAGAAACTAGTACGAAGTTTTAAGATGAGGCTAACACTAGCTTTACTATTGTTATTATTATGTTTAAGTGAAATTTTTTTTAATTTTTTTTTTTCAATTATTATTTTTTTTTTTTTTGAAATAAAAACAAAATGATATTCGGTAATGTAATCTTTTTTATAGTAATTAACTTTATTTCAATAAAATATTTCATTTTATTAATTTTTTATAATATTATTTGAATTTAATAAAATATATTTCATACTAATTTAATTAACTAATTTAATAAATATGTTTAAATTAATTAATTTAACGTTACAAAATATTTGCTTTTTAGTAACAATTAATTTTAATAAATTGTATCAATAAATAACATAATTTAATAATAAATAATTGTTTCTATATTAAAACTAATTTAATTTAATAAAATAAATCATTTTAA
>JAVXUM010000021.1:21783208-21801447 GCA_035590655.1 Pouteria glomerata
GACATCTATTTATTTTCAACAATGGTGACAAAAAAAGGGGATAAAAAAAAAAAAAAAAGAAAAAAGAAAGAAAAGCAAAGTGTCAAGTTTTACATTCTGCCCAACAATATTTGGCCAAGGCCTATTAAAGAGGGATACTACCAATGGTAACAAAAAAATAAAAGAAGTTTATAAAATCCTAAATAGCTTTGAGAAAATAAGCTCTATTTCCATCTTTTCTAATTCTAAAGTGTTGCACAACAATAATTTGATGAAAAACTTGACAATTAGATAATGAAATATGTTAAAAAAAATTTATTAGAATTGTTTATTTGTACATAATAAATCAAGCTATTTTTATTTAATCTTAAAAGATCAAAATCTTTGAGTGAAGATGATTTTATAAAATATTGTCTTAATCTTGTTTTTTTTTTTTTTAAACATGATTACTATTTTTATATCGGTAGTCTTGATTTGTTTTCAGAAATTAAAGTGCGAAATGAAATTTAAAAAAAAAATAAGTATGCCGATTAAAACATTTTAAAAAAGAAATGACTCTCGTCCAAATGCACGCATTACTTATGAAATATTGTTGACAACGAAATATTGTCGACAATACATGTAACAGTTGCTTCTTCAGGGAAAAATTTTTCAAAATTAAAATTGATAAAATCTTATTACCGATCAACCGTGATGGGAAAGATTAGATGGATTTGCTATATTATCAATAGGAAATAGCGTTTTAATGGATCTTGAGTACAAAACATTTGAAAGTAATTTTGAATATCAAGAATTATATCTTTAAATGAAAAATTTTAAATATTTTGTGCCTAGTATATTTTTGTGTATTGTTTTCATCAAAAAAAATTTTAAACATTTTGGCCTTTAATAGATTTGATTGGTATCGTCAAATCCATATAGCCGACTCCACCTAGTGAAAAAAGGCTTAGTTTGTTTTGGTTTTGTTTTCATCCAAAAAAAAAAAAAGGCCTCATTATTGATTTCACATTAGGCTGCCTCTTGGTTTAAGTCGCCCCTGATTGAAAGTTTTGTCATTTCACATTGAATCTTGGTAATTTTAAGTTAAAGTTTCCAATTTGAGAGAGAGATATACCAACTCAAAACTTCTCCAATCTATTTCAGACCATGGTGAAGTCTTTCGAGGTGACTGACTTGCCAGGTACTTCAAAGTTACACCTACTTGCTTTGCTTTTGACATGGTGATTATTTGCCTGACATCTTTATCCTGTGTTTGCAGTTAGATCTGCAAAGTTCATTGCACGCAAGCAATTGGTTGTTGCTGGAGCTGATGACATGTGCATCCGTGTTTACAATTACAACACAATGGACAAAATTAAAGTTTTTGAGGCCCATACAGATTACATTAGGTGTGTTGCTGTCCACCCAACACTTCCATATGTGCTGTCATCATCTGATGACATGCTAATAAAGCTCTGGGATTGGGACAAGGGTTGGTTGTGTACTCAAATTTTTGAAGGGCACTCTCATTACGTGATGCAAGTTACCTTTAATCCCAAAGACACCAACACATTTGCTAGTGCTTCACTTGATCGTACAATTAAGGTGTGGCCGGAGTTGTTCCTTGGAAACCTGTTCTGAACTTGGAAGTTTTGTTTTATTGACTATTTTCTTAACCTTACATGTACTGTGATCTGGCATCTTTGTGATTCACAGATTTGGAATCTTGGCTCCCCGGACCCTAATTTTACATTGGATGCCCATCTGAAAGGAGTGAATTGTGTTGATTACTTCACTGGAGGTGATAAGCCATATCTGATCACTGGTTCTGATGATCATACTGCTAAGGTCTGAGATCTGATCCTTCTTAACAAGATATGTTTTTGAGTGCGTGTATTTTTGTTTTTCCATACGGAAAATATGTTTGTGGAACAGGTGTGGGATTACCAGACCAAAAGTTGTGTTCAGACACTAGAAGGTCACACGCACAATGTTTCTGCAGTATGTTTCCATCCTGAACTTCCCATAATAATTACTGCTTCTGAGGATGGTACTGTTCGGATATGGCATGCAACAACATATAGGTAAATCAGATCCAGATTCAAACTTGTACACATGAAAGTTAGTCATACCAAAGTTTTTTATGCCAAGTCTGTTAATCAACTTGTTGATCTAGCTGCTCTGTATAAGTTCTGTTTTTAAACTAATTCTAGGCCAATAATTAGCCTTTTTTTTTTTTTTTTTGGAGTGCTTTAATTACTCTTCCATGTCCAGGTCAGCATTTATTAATGTCATTAAATATCTTTTGTTTTAGTTTTTAGACTGAGGTTATATGTGGCACCTTTATAACATTTTTTTTTAATTCGTACAAACTAATTTGCAAATGCATCTATGTTAAATTGTTCTGTTAATTGTAAGTGTTGAGGAAAGTAATATAGTGATATATTCATCTGAAGATTGGATAAGCTCAGTTACAGGTTTGCTTATGCTTTGTCTATAAAACAAGCTAAGCCTATGTTACATAGATTCTTCTAAATGTATGATGTATCCATGTCAGATATTTGATGCTTGGACAAGGATACTTGGGTAAGGGTTGGTTTACGTGTCCCAATATAAATGAATATTTATACAAAGATATTTAACGGTTCAATTTTAGCATATAATTTATGCATAAAACTTATATTTTATTCATGAAAAATACTCTAATAGAACCTTGTTAATACCATATTATCCTATAAAATAACATAAATCCATATAACAAATCAGTTCACTTGATTTGACATTTATACATTAGATCAACGGTTAAAATTTTATTTTATTTCATCAAGGGTTGAGATTCATTGTCGTGCCTTTGGCACGGGTAAATACTAGTAAATTTATAAATATTTTCTTGTGGCTCCACATCCTGGAATAAGAGAGTTAATGGATCTGACTGTACGATACATACCCATACCCGAGTTCATGTCGCATGGAGCTGAGCTTGTGCACTGGGTTTGTAATGGTCTTCAATAGGTGGCCTTCTATATTTCACCTACCAAACAAGGCTATTATGCTTCCCTAGTGGCTGCTATGGCTTTTGTGATACTGTTATTGTATGATTTTTAGTTTGGTAAAAAACAGAAAAAAAAGAATAGCTTGTATCAGGATTTTGGAGGGCCCAAAATCATTACCAAATGGAAACTGTGTAATGTCTTGGCCGCTTTTGAAAACCTTGCCTGAACAAGTTTTCATGTCACTATGAGGGCTTTTAGAGCTTATAGGTTTGAGAAATCAAAAGAGAGCTATGTCGAGGGTCCTACTTAGTCCAAGCCAAGTATCATTGATTAATTGTGTTTATCTCAAGCAAGAAACTAAGAAATCCAATTCTTGTCACTTGACTGAGATTGCCCTAATCCTTTTTGCTAGTTATTAGTTCTAAGACCATAATTCTTTAAGTAAATTTTTGTGAAGTTCTTTTCGTCCCTAGATGATAAATAAGATACTAATTGTCAATATGGTTGAGGCCGGAACTAGAGGATCCCATGGCTAGCCTACGGTCCTCTGCTGGGTAGGGGCAAGAGGATCTCGTTGCAAGTCTGGGATTTGCTTTTGGGAGAGAATCTAGGAAGTACGAGACAACCCCTGCTTTGGCTTGGGAGCTGCTTGACAAGGGAGAGGGAAGAGCAAGATAGCCAAGAGGGAGGGAGTAGTGGTTAGAGAAAAAAAAGTGCATTCAATACCCTAGGTAGAGAAAAAAAAGTGTGTTCAGACTTGTTGTATTTATATGAGTATGATTGTGTATATATAATATAAAGGCTTCTAGGCATTTGGGCTTTGGTGGAAAAGTAGGATGTTGACTTATCATTAAGCATGATGTAGGATTTTTGAAGATGAGGCTACGCATAAAGCTCTACATGCATGCCATTTGCAGGTTTGTGATAAGGTGGACAATCTCGCGGTTTTAGTCTGAAGATCTAGAGATATCAGTAAGGATTTTGAGAATTTGAGATCTAATGAAGGAGCATCACGTGGCAGTGATAGTTGGGGTAGGTGAGAATAATAATGTGCTCAAGTGAGCAATGTAGCTCACCTGGTGTGGCTCATGGGAGTTGCAGTCCTGGAGGCTATTTCCTTGATTTACGTTGCTCGGACTCAGATATGTATCTAAATGTCAGATTCGCCTATTAATTGTATTTTAGGGTACATGGATTCGGCTGAAAAAGTGTCCAAATTTTTAATATGGATATAGAGATATGGCACAAAAAATAATATTATATATATAAAAGTGTAATTTATATACAAATAAGAAGAAGATAGATGTATTTTTTTAGTACTGAACAACATTGTATTGTAAATCAATGATAATAATTAAAATAAAAATGAACTTACAAATAAAAATTTATTTATGAAGTAAATTAAAAAAATTGATTTGGTATTTTTATCTTTTTATATTATGAAAGACCAAAAAAGTTTAGAGTCGTGTGTCATCTAAAAGATTTCTTAAATGAACCTTTATATCTTCTAAAATCAAACATGTCTGAAAAAAATTTCACCACATCGGACACGAATCTCACACCCATGTCATGCCAGACGCTAGTACGTTACCCTAAAGTGAAGAGTCCAAGTACCATAGTCCTTGATTGCCTCAGGAATGCGATATGCGGATCCTTGGTTGCCTCAAGAATGCGATATGCAGATCCTTGGGTGTAGGATCCTCAGTATTTCAAGGATCTTGGTCTGGGAGATCAAGTTGGCAGGGGTGGATCCTTCGCCTGAGATTTTGACGATTCTAGGGAGCCCCAACCTTGGATTTGTCTGGAATCCTAGTACCCACACTAATATTGACACAACACAGCCTTTTTTAATAGTACATAGGGGTTGCTATAGAAAATACATGGCTTTGGTCAGCTTCACCTTGGGCCATATGTTAATTGATGTGCTGTCATATTTTCTTTTATCACCTTTACAACTAATTGCTTAATGTTATGGTCATTGCCCTAGTGGTACAACTCCAGATCATCCTAATTAAATATGGTCTTCTATTCTTCAATACTACAAGATTGTAATCTGCGGATAATGTTCAGACCATACATATATTGGCTACTGTCAAATTGTTATGCAAGATAAAAAGTCTCATTTATACAAAAGAGTAAGCGGTTATATTGGTTTATGTTTATGGAATGTTCTCTTAAACTTTGGGCTGTTGAAATTTAGTATTATTTTCATTTTGCACCAGTCTTTTCAATGAATTTAATTATTAAACTTTTCATATGCAGGCTTGAAAACACATTGAATTATGGTCTTGAGCGAGTCTGGGCTGTTGGATGCGTGAAAGGTTCACGTCGGTAAGCATTTGTTCTAAATTTTGTTTATTCTTATAAATTTGGAGATGCGGGAGAATGGTTTGCTAGTACTTCTACATTAGAAATGGTTTGGTAATATTTCTACATTAGAACTTGTGATGGCCAAAAATTGTTTTACCAATATGCCTTCTGTATATAAGTTTGTTTATTTCTTTGTTTTCTTTTCTCACCCTTCAGCGAGGAAAGGAAAAATCTATTTACATGGTTGTAGGTACACCCCCTAATTGCCTTTTGTGTGGCACCATATCCCTCACCCACATGTCGGCTTCATGAAGCGACATTATAATCCTCTAATCTGACTGAGAATTGGAGCGTAGCGTCTCGCCCGACTAGTCACTTTGCGGCATCCCCATTGAACGAGTGCCTCCCTTAGATAGGGTCCTCTTCCCTCAAAGGAGTTTTACCTCTCATTCTCCAACTTAAGAGAAACACGTAAGTCTAGAAAATATCCAATGCACTCATGAGAAAAGTGGATGGCGGCACAAGCAAGGGCTTGTTGAGTTGCTAAATCACTCCCCTTGAGGGAACTGCACCTAGCTACCTCCCAAACATTCTCTCCTAAGTTGTTTACCCCTTTGGGATTTGAGCCATTTACACTTTGACACCCTAACTATTATAAACACCCCTTTAGTCTATCTTATTTACTCAAGAATATTGAATATTCACTAATTATCAGAGTTTATATTTGTAGAATACTCTCTCTCTCTTTTTCTTGACTGTCTTGTTCTTTCTCTCACTCTTTGGGTGACTTATCAAATGTCAAAAGAATGACTCTCTTAGTTCCTAGCAAAATGCGCTCACCTTATATTCCTTAATGGAGGAGGTGGTTCGGAGGGCTTCACACATATCCTATCGGAGTTTGATTTAGGAGTTGATTTGATGCAGACGAGGAAAAGGGGAAAGTATGTTGGAGCAGCCACAATCCACAAATGGGTGATACCTAGCTTGAAATGCAAGGGAAAGGGGTTGTCTAATGGTTGAAGGAGAGAATTGGGGGATAAGGGGTCATTGCTTGGAAAGATGTCTCATGGGGAGATTTAGGGAGGAGAAGCAACAATCAGTGAAGATTGGTCAAATCCGCTGGTGGGTTGAATGAACCTGGGAAGTACTTGGTGGCTCTATTGGCATTCGACGAGCTTACTGAGAATAAGAAGCACCTCCAATGAGCTCGTATCAAGGTTAAAGGGGATGGTAGGAAGATCCTGGCGTTGGTGGAGATTGGGGTAGGCAATCTATGCTGCGAGTTCTATTGTGAGTTGAGCAAGATCCCACGTTAAAAACAAAGTAGGAGAATACAGAGTATCGGCGACACTGGACCAAAAGAAGAGGATGCTTTAGAGGCGCGTGGAGATGAAGCGTAAGGTGCATGGAAAACCAATGTTAATAGAAGACTCCAGAAGACACGAAAATCACGCAAGCAGCAAATATTTTCCCATAGGCGGGTCAAGTCGGAAAAAAGAATGGAGGGCCGTTGGTTTTAAACATAGGGGTGCGCCTAAAGTGCCATAGTCGAATCCCATGATCTTAAAACCTTTAATTGGATTAGGTTGTTGAACTTTGAAGATGCAGGTCACGAAGCTGATTTATACGACAATGCTAGGCCATCTTATTCCAAGCCCAAAAAAGGAGAAGGTTGGCATGAAGGAGCTGGCTAGCATGGTTCAAATTATTGTCTGAGACAGTCGATATATCGGTGTCTTAGATCAGAATCATTGGATGATGCGATGAGATCTGAACCCGCGTTAAAGAATTGTGGCAAGAATAGTCATCTTGTACTGTCCATTTGGAGTTCCTCGTATACTTAAGTGGATGAATTTTGTTTAAAAGTGGAGAAGGTGGATGTAGTGGTGCAATTCAATAGTGAAATTTTCGATGTTGGTTATTGGGACTCTAGCAGGTTTCTTTAAGAGGTGTCTAGTGGTCTCAGGCAGGGTACCTATTGTCCCCTTTCTTGTCCATCCTTGTTATGGAAGCTTTTAGTAAACTTGGTTAACGGACAAAGTAGCAGGGTGTGTTAGAAGGCTTCAAGATTAGAAATGAGCGTTGTCGACATATGACAATCCCATTTGTTGTTTGGTGATGACGTGATTGTGTTTTGCAATGCTGATTCCACCCAATTGGGATATCAAGAAGGCTTATGATCTTGTTAATTGGGAGTTCTTTGTATAAGTAGATGGGTTTTGTTTAGAAGTGGAGAAGGTGGATGCAGTGGTGCATTTCGATAGTGAAATTTTTAGTGTTGGTTACTGGGTATCTATTGTCCCTTTCTTGTTCATCCTTGTTATGGAAGCTTTTAGTAGACTTGTTTCACGGGCAAAGTAGCAGGGTGAGCTAGAAGGCTTCAAGATTGGAAATGAGCGCAATCGACATACGGCAATCCCATTTGTTGTTCGATGATGATGCAAATGTGTTTTGCAATGCCAATTCCATCTAGATGGGGCATCTGGAGAAGGTGAAGGCAGTGGTGCATTTTGATAGTGAAATTTCCAGTGTTGATTACTGGGATTCCAGCAGGTTTATTTAAGAGGCGTCCAGAAGGCTTAGGTAGGGTACCTATTGTTCCCTTGCTTGTTCATCTTTGTTATGGAAGCTTTTAGTAGACTTATTAAACGGCAAAAGTGGCAGGGTTTGCTAGAAGGTTTAAGGATTGAAAATGAGCCCAGTCAACATATTGAACTCCCATTTGTTTTTTGATGATGATGCAATTGTGTTTTGCAATGCTAATTCCATCTAGATGAGGTATTTGAGGTATGTATTGTTGACTTTGAGGCATTGTCAGGTTTGAGGGTGAATCTTGAAAAATTAGAACTGATCCCTGTAGGCGAGGTCCAAAACATGGATGGTCTTGCTGTCATTTTGGGATGCAAATTAGTCAACTTCCATCTAAGTATCTGGGTCTTCCGCTGGGTTCTTTCAAAGCAAAAAGAGTTTGGGATGATATAATTGAGAAGTATCAAAGGAAACTTGGGGTCTTAAGAAGAGTTCTCTCTCAAAGGGTGGAAGAATTACTCTAATAAGAAGTAAATTGTCCAGCATGCCAATCTATTTGATGTCTCTCTCTAAAGTGCCATTATTGTTTCTAAGAGATTCGAGAATTCAACAAAGGTAATCTTGTTGGACAAGTGCTATCTTTGCAAAGAGGATGGAGAGTCTATTGATCATCTTTTTGTACACTGCTCATGGACTGAAAAGCTTTGGAGGATGGCTTTGTCCTATGTTGGGATGCATTAGGCTTTCTTGAGGAAGGTTAAACAGGTTTTTGAAGAAAGGAATAGAATATGTTTCCAGGACCTTGAAAGACCTTTTTATAGATTAAAGAGCATTCTTTTTTGTGTTCTGTATGGTTGGGTGATTGGGGTATAGAATAGGACTTATTTAGCTTCTTACACGTCATAGACACAATCAGGGTTACAGGACTTGTTTAGACTTTTTTGGATCTGTAATTTGGCTAGCATCCCCTTAATGCTCTTTCAATTCAATTGATTATCCACTTATGAAAAAAATGACTTTTTGTTTTGTCTTTTTGTTTTTTTAAAGGGGAATTTATAAGTTGTTGACTTTTTCGACTTTATTCTTTTGGCAATGTATAGGGTTGTAATTGGCTATGATGAAGGAATCATCATGGTAAAACTTGGTCGAGAAGAGCCAGTAGCTAGCATGGATAGTAGTGGGAAGATTATATGGGCCAAGCACAATGAGATTCAGACTGTGAATATTAAAAGCATTGGAACAAATGTTGAGGTTTAATCCCCTTGATTTCTTTCGTATTGTGAGGAAAACCATTTAGCTATATACTATTATATGTTAATACAAATATTTATGTTTCTCAGGCCACTGCCACTGATGGAGAAAGATTGCCTTTGGCTGTGAAAGAGCTGGGAACCTGTGACCTTTATCCTCAAGTAAGTGGGTCTCTGTTTAATGCCAAGTCATTTATCTGACATAACCCTGCAGAAGTAGTCCAATAAGTTGGATTGTGATAAACCTTATTGACTTGCATAAATGATAATCTGGTTTCCAAATCGGTTAGGCAGATCGTCATTTGTAGTAAAAGTAGATAAGGTCAGATCAATTATTGTATAAATTACAATTGTGCATTGGACAAAGTGAGGTAAAACAGTACAATCAATTAACTGATTTGATTTTATATTAAGTGATTCTAGTCAACTAGTCAAGTTGATTCACACGGTTGCACTATATTAGTACTGATATAAGTGCTAAGAGAAAAAAGAGCTTTATTTCCCTTGTACAAATGCCATATCTAAATAGAGTTCATCATGTTATTACAGGATTTGAGTCATCTTTATATGCGTTGCAGCTATTACTGGTTTAGAAATTGTGAAGACCTAATCATGTTCTGCCCCTTTGCTCAGTTATTTGTTTTATGATTGTGTAATTTGCCCTGATGTTACTTCTCCATTCTGGTTCCAGAGTTTAAAGCATAATCCCAATGGAAGATTTGTTGTTGTTTGTGGAGATGGGGAGTATATAATATATACAGCTTTGGCTTGGAGAAATAGATCGTTTGGCTCAGCATTGGAATTTGTTTGGTCGTCAGAGGGAGAATATGCTGTTAGGGAAAGTACATCAAGGATTAAGATATTCAGTAAAACATTTCAGGTTTGATCCTGTTTAAATATATATAATCTAAGCATCCTTGTAATCATTTTTTTTTTTCTTTGATCAATTAATGTAAAACAATATATTTATAGCAGCATCCGGAGGATGCCACTTAAGAAGATTACAAAATTGAGCAACCTATTCTCTAGAAAATATAATAAGCTTTCTAAATCGGGCTTCATCCCCTCTGAAACCCACCTGTACAAATTAAACAACAAAAACCTTTCAACCTATGTATTGGTGTCTCAATTCCTGCAAAAGTTCTTCTATTCTCTGTCGACCAAAAAAATACAAAAAGGCATTATTCTCCATGCTGGCTTGTTCTGATCATGCATCTTAACCAGTGATGTCTTCTTAAAAGAAAGTAGTTGGATTTAAGAAACTTTGATTCTGCTATTGATGTGCGCAATATAAACCACTGTATCAGAAGTAAGGAAAAATGTTTGCACAGAAGCGCACCTCTCTCTCTCTCTCTATGTTTAAAAATAATAAAACGAGAAACGTATTTGTCTTTTTAAGAAATTTTGAAGTGTGAATGAGCTTCCATTTAGTGTTCATCTGTGTTTTTTCACTCCAACATTTGTGCAACTGATGAATCATTGTCCAATTCATATGATTTCTGTAAACGAAATATTATCAGTTATTTTGGAAGTTTTCCATTTCTGGATCACATTGCCCAATCCCAGCCATCAGTTTCGTTATTTTGTTTTATTTTTTTATTTTTTTATTTTTTTCTGCTGCATGAGTGATCAAGATTGGTATCATTGGTTTATTCTAATATATTTCCTGTCTGGGAAATTGGGTAGAGTTTGATGAGGTGGTTTTGTTCAGGAAAAGAAGACCATTCGCCCAACATTTTCTGCAGAGCACATTTATGGAGGAGCCTTACTAGCAATGTGCGCAAATGACTTTATTTGTTTTTATGATTGGGCTGACTGCAGATTGATTCGGCGAATTGATGTCAATGTCAAAGTATGCAGCAACATGACATCAGAAGCTTACTTTGTCATTAAATGGTTTTAAGTTTTAACCACTGTACTAATTCATCATTTTATATGGTTGGTTTGACAATTTCAGAATCTTTACTGGGCTGATAGTGGTGATTTAGTTGCAATTGCTAGTGATTCCTCATTCTACATCTTGAAGTACAATGTAAGATTGTTCTTGTTTTGCCTGCATTGATCTATTTAAATTGTTATCATTATTTCCTAAAGCTAAATTTCTTGTGTGCAATTTAGATACAATATGTCAAATAATGAGCTAGCTGTTGCTTTTGCAGCGTGACATTGTTTCATCATACTTCAATAGTGGTAGGCCTATCGACGAACAAGGTGTTGAGGACTCTTTTGAGCTTCTACATGAAATAAATGAGCGCATCAGAACTGGAATATGGGTTGGGGATTGCTTCATTTACAATAACTCTTCTTGGCGACTTAACTATTGTGTTGGTGGTGAGGTAAATCATAGTTATAGTTACTTGAGAGATGTATATTTATTTTTGGAATTATCCTAACGAGTCTTAACTCTCGATCTGATCATTCAGGTAACAACAATGTTTCACTTGGACCGACCTATGTACTTGCTGGGATATCTTGCTAACCAGAGTCGGGTCTATCTAATTGACAAAGAGTTTAAGTGAGTCTTGGGAGCTGAATTTGTAAAGAGTTGATTACTTCAATTCTCTGGACTATTATTTGATTAATAACAGTTATTCGGTGCAGTGTTGTAGGATACACCTTGCTTCTTGGCTTGATCGAGTACAAGACCCTTGTAATGCGTGGAGATCTGGACCGTGCAAATGAAATTTTACCTTCAATTCCACAAGAGCACTATAATAGGTATCACGCCCTTATTTCACTTGTATAATGTGGATCATGATCATCTAATGAGATGACAGACGTTACATTGGATCATCGAACTCTTTTGTGGTTGCTCTTATCCTGATTTAATAATTTTTCATGTTCCTTTGTTATGATGGTGAACTAAGACATTGATGGAATGTGCATCTCTAGTGTGGCTCATTTCCTGGAATCTCGAGGTATGTTGGAGAATGCACTGGAAATTGCTACAGATCCTGACTACAAATTTGATCTGGCCATACAGCTTGGTAGACTGGAGATTGCAAAGGTAGGATATTGTTTTGTTGACAAGTATCTTCGTTATTTAGGATTCTAAACTTTATCAGGTTAGGACTGCTTGTATTACTCAAGAAACTGTTTGTCATGATTATTTGGTTTCCTTCTGAAAATATGACCTGTTTTCTCACAGGAAATTGCTTCCAAAGCAGAGAGCAATTCCAAATGGAAGCAATTGGGGGAACTGGCCATGTCCATTGGCAAGGTATTAGTATCACAGTTGATACAAATAGTTAAATGGACAATAAAATTCCTGTTCACTCTTTATGAGGTTCAGACACGCTTATTGTCCATGCAGTGAGGTGAATGAAAGATATTTTCTGACCAAGGAGATGCCATTTGACACAACTTTTGCACAATGAAAAGTTAATCTTATGTAACTTCTACATTGATGGATAAAGAATCGAATATTTTTTATGAACTAATTAAATCTCAGTTGATTTTCAGAAATTCTAGACAAACTTAATAACAGTTATCAGCTTGTCATTTTAGAAATCTGACTCCGAAATTTGGTCATGCAGTTAGAAATGGCTGAGGAATGTCTTTTACATGGAACAGATTTGAGTGGATTGTTGCTATTGTATTCTTCTCTTGGGGACGCAGAAGGAATATCAAAACTTGCTTCCCTTGCGAAGGAGCAAGGGAAGAATAATGTTGCATTCCTTTGTTTGTTTATGCTAGGAAAATTGGAAGAGTGCATCCAGCTGTTGGTAGAGAGGCAAGTCATATTAACCATCATGATAACCAGAACTGCTAAAATATTTTATTTAGTGCTTAAATTCTCTATTTGCAGTTACCGGATACCTGAAGCTGCTCTGATGGCAAGATCTTACCTTCCAAGTAAGGTCTCGGAGATAGTTGCTATATGGAGAAATGACCTCAGTAAGGTAATGCAATGAGGGAAATTATGACCCACAAAGGAAGTAGAGAAATTATCTTTCCACTATTTGACCACGTGGTAATTTGACCCAATCGGCAGGTTAACAAAAATGCCGCGGAATCATTGGCAGATCCTGATGAGTACCCTAATATGTTCGATGACTGGCAGGTTGCTCTTACTATTGAGTCTAAGCTTGCACAAACAAGGTATAAATGATGTAGTTTTGTCCATCTCGTTTGAATTTGTCCTTCCCTTACATTTTTGGTTTTCCTCCCTTTTTTTTTAATAGCCTTTTCTTTGTGGCACATATCATCCAAAGTCTTGTATTATGACAAGATATGTTGAGTACGTAAACTATACTGTACATATCAATTTTTGCTTGTTCCTAGAAAAATGTCGCCCCTTCAGACCTCAAGCATAGCATAATTCCCTTAAATATTGGTCTGCCAACTTTGGAATGCTAAGTTATTTTTTTTTTTCAGTTTAGATGACCTTCCAAAGGCTATAATGGTTTATATGTTGCTGGTATTCTTTCAATAAGTTGTGTTGTTGTTGAATATAGATTATCACTGAATTATGCAAAACATAATGTGTACGTAGAAAAGTGGCATTTATGTCTCTGATGAGAGAGTTTCTTGGAATTATTATTCTGCAGAGGGACTTATACTGCTGCGGAACAGTATCCAACATATGCTGAGAAATCAAACATCAACCTTGTGGAAAGTTTCAAAAGCATGCAGATTGATTATGAGGAAGCACAACTTGAAAATGGAGGATCCCATAACCAGGTATATCTGCAATATGAGGTTCTTCACATTAAAGCCTCACACACACACACACACACACACACACGCACGCACACGCACACACAACATTAGTGACCGAGCTGTTCAATTTTTAACCTTGGGGGATTGAAGACAAGGTTCATATATTTTTAAGATATGTGGGAACTCAAAATACTCCTTTCAATTATTTGATGAAATTATGTGGATGAATTTCCTGGTCACCATACAGAAGTGGACCATTTTACTGGAAGATCAATCTTTCAAGTTGGAAATTTGAAATATGTATTTTAATGGAATGGTTAAATTTGATTGTTACATCCGTGTTCTTGCCATCATTTAAATATTTGCCTTCTTCTCTGGTTAGCATGTGGGCGATTTGAGTGGTTAAAAACTGATGTATAGTTTGGAAATGGTATAGTCTCCAAACTATACAAGTTTCTAATGCACCAAATACAATAAAAACCTAGGACATTCTTTCCCCAGGTATGTCCTTTCCGGCAGGAAGTACATGGTACGAATTTTGCTAGCAGGAAGGTGGTCAAGAAAAACTTTCATTTGTCATTCCCCGTCATACAATACCAAAGATCCATTTTGATGCTTCATTGACTAAACATAAAGCTTTTAATAGTAATATACATCTGTCTCAGCTAAAACACATTGATCCTTCGTAGTAGATAGTGTAATTATTAGAACTAATTGCAATTGTGGCTAATCTATACATCTTTCTTTGTTACACTTGCTTAATGGTTTCCTCCTGTTCAATTCATTTCTTCTAGGATCAGTTACATAATGGAGAATATGATGACCAGGAAGAACCTGTTGAGGTGGATGCTGACTCTACCAATGGCACTGTACTTGTCAATGGAAACGAGGGTGAAGAAGAGTATGGTACGAATGAAGAAGGAACTCCAACTGTCTAGAGGCAATGGTTTGAGCCTGTATGAAAATTAAAATTTTATTCTGGTAATTAGTTGATTGGCTCTGAATTCTCTTCCAACTTCCTCTTCTGCATTATATGAAGATTTTTTTTTAATATTATTAGGAAATTTAATTCTTATTTATTTAATAAACCTTGAAAGAAGTATAAACTGAATCAGGCAGCTGTGGGTTTGTCTTAACTTCCATGACTTGCCACATATACTGTAGTATTCCCTTCCAAATTAAGATTGCCAAGCTAATTGATGCTAGATAGCGTAGTTGTGCAGTGAGAATTTAGCTTTGATTTGACCTGCTGTTTCTGGGTTGGAATTGTGAGAAAACCGTATTATGTAGGTTTTGTTTATAGGTTACTTGTTATTGTATACTGGGGTTCTGTGGTAAGGCATTTCAACTGTTTTCAAGGCCTTACAAGAAGTATCCCATGATAATTGTGCTAATTTCTCTGGATTTCATATTAGCCACTTTGTTGTATATGATTTCTGTAGTTTTTTTTTTTTTTTTTTTCAGCACCAGGTTAACAAAATTCGCATCTCATTCTTTAATTCAGAGTGAGATTATATGTGGTATTTTTAAAGCTTTGCTTACCTGTAGCCCGAAGCATGAACCTCATTGATTTTTGACAATTCTGAATGCTAGTTTGGAACCCCTATAACGGATATATTGACAATTTTATTTAATTAGGGCACTAATTTGAGAGAGATATTGTGTAAAAGTCTGTAGCTCTACGTAACTGCTTTCAATTTTCTAGGTATGAATTATTTACTCTGTGACATCTTAGTATGTGGAAGTCAACAATTTGTGAATGTCTAATTTATTGTTTTTTGGCTGGATGACAGTACTTGTGCCACATCACTAAGTCCCATCAGGACAGCAGATTCCAGCTGTCGTACACCATCTACAAGTGAGATAAGCATTTTCTGTATTATGTATGCGTAATTGTTTTAACTTTTTTCCGTTGCGTTTTTGTTTTGGCCTCTGCACTAGAATTTTGGAATTATAATCATACTTTAGTATTACAATTTTTTGGGTCATCGGTTCAAATCACTGTCCCATCATATAATCTAAACTTTTTAGCTCAAATATCTGCTTTACCATTTAGCCTGATTAAATCAGATTGTTTCTGGAGTCAAAACTTTAAAGATTTGACTCATCTGTTAGCTGAAATTCTCAGAACTTCAAATCACTGGCTCGCCTTTGTTTGGTTGCCACAATTGCCCATCATATCTATATTACAAAATTAATCAGTTGACTTGACATGTGTATACGTGTCAAGTTAAGCAGCTTCAATGAAGTTTTTGTAAAGGCACGGGAGAGTACTAGTAATCTAATGTGGTGTGTTAGAAGTCTTCTATATTACAAAATTAATCAGTTGACTTGACATATGTATACGTGTCAAGTTAAGCAGTTTCGGTGGAGTTTTGGTAAAGGCATGGGAGAGTACTAGTAATCTAATGTGGTGTGTTAGAAGTCTTTCTTAACAGATTTAGTGTAACTGTGTTGGACACTTTATGTGCTAGTCATTCCCCAGAAGTGCAACACGTTAGGGTTCTTGTCATTTTCCCAGACAGTTGGATGAGATGAATCCACTAAATGATTGATGACCTTATCAAGTGCAATACTTCCTAGGGAACTTGACTAAGCTTTCCATCTCCTCCGGCCAGCATGCTCACTATTTTGCCAAAAATTGGTTGAACCATGTACCATAAAGATAGGGTGAACCGTGAACTGCAATCAAAACAATCACAAATCTTTCACGGTGTCATTTCTAATACTTAAAACAGTTGGCTAGCTATACCAAATAACTGGGACCCAAATGCCAACACATTAACAAACCGGCTAATTTATTTCTTTGCCATTCTGGACTTTGACCTTCCATGGTCCTCTTTCATTTCTTTTTGAGCAATGATCTGTATCACAGCTTTATGTACACCCTCAAAAGTGCTCCTTATTGCTGTTTTAAGACATCTAGTTATTCTCGTGATACTTTACAGAAGCTAAAGGACCCAAGGAAGAAATTAATAGATAAATGTAAACCTGCAACCTTTGATTGTTTCATGCTAATTATTTACAGATTATGATATCTTCCTATTCGTGTTATCCTCCTTATGTCAGATTGTCAGAGGAGGGCTGAGATGGAGCAGCCAAATGGGGACCGGTTGTCTTACCTAAGCATTGATTTTGTAATTTTAACGAATTATGTTGGTTTAGTAAACATCTTTCAAATCTTTTTGTCTTCGGAATATGTATAACATACGGTAGTGAGAATAATGATAATGATTTTAGGCAACTCCCTCTCTTGGTGATCACCAGTTGGCTTGGCTTTTTGTCTCTTGTCTTCTTGTTTGTTTGTGTTGTTTATAGATAGACTCGTGCATTGGCACCGAGACTAGCCTATTATTTTTTTAAATCATTTTATTTTTATCTTCTTAATTTATAAATAATATCCAATCATGCCCAATCATTTCATCCGTATCATATAATCAAACGGTGGGGTGGAAACTTCATCATCAGAAGAATGGAATATTACGCTAACTGCATAAAAAAAAAAATTACGCTAGCTTTTTTTTTGTTTAAACCAAATACACTAGTCTGTTAGGAGGAGAGGTTTTGCTAATCCAGTTAGGTATGGAGACTTAGCTGGCATTTCTGGCTTTTTGGCATGTTGGGTTGGTTGCGAGGTTCGCTGCATACGCGTTTAATTTTTGTCATAGATTAGGTTACAGTTATTGTATTCCTTATTCTCACGTGTCGACGGTGATAAATTACAAATGGAGCTACAGGTTCACATGACTTTTAGCTGTTTCCACAATTGCTCATTTACCAGTAAAAAAACTTAAAAAAAAAAAAATCCCATGTCCGTAAAACACAGTTGCTAGGATTTACATAGGGCATTCAACTATCTCTTCCCGTGGCTTGACTTGATGAATCTGTGCCATCTGGCTTTGGGTTTTTTGAATTTATTTTGTAATCATAGAAGTTGAATTTGGGTTTTTGGGTTTGGGTTTTTGAATTTGTGCCGTCTGGCTTTGTGATCGTAGAAGTTGAATTTATTTTATCTTGACTTTCCAAATTAAGCACGGATAGATAGGCATTCCAATCTCTCCAGGCTGGTGGCCTGTATAGTCTCTTGTAATCATTATAAATTGGTTTCAACGGCTAAAAGTCAACCTGGAAAAAATTGCAGAATGGCTAGAACTGCCTGTAGCTTTTTTCCAAAATGATACGCAAACTATTTTGAACGCCCCAGCTTTAGCTTTCTGACTCCCAAAAAAAAAAAAAAAAAAAAAAGGGTTGTGAACACATGCCATGCCGTAACGCGGAAACTTTAGCTAAGTTGGCGAGCTATAGTTCCTCAAGGAGAAGAAAGGGATCCTTATCTTCTGGAAAAGGCACCTAATTCCAAGTCCAGTAAAGAGACAGCATTCACTATTATATGGAAAAGCAGCAACAAGGGCCACTAGTTCTTGCGTCGTCTCTTTGATCATTTGGTGCTCAGAATTTATTTCCTTTACATGCAAAAATTGACCTAAATGATGTAGAGAGTCTGTGATTGCATCGCTTGTGGGTGGAGATGCGCTTC
>JAVXUM010000021.1:21818809-21840139 GCA_035590655.1 Pouteria glomerata
ACTTTCTTGCTAAGAATTGTGCTACCAAACGCAGCCATATCTTTTAAAATTATTTCAAACAAACTAATTAATCACCTAGCAAATTTATTAGTTATTTGGTCTGGCTAAGCGTTGCGATTCATATAAACTCACCGGGATGAGTTGATGAGATGATCGGGTGCTTCCTAGTGAAATACTAGCATGGATTGGTGTTCACTTCCTTAGTATACCATTGCTACTAATAATAAGTGAAAAATTAGAAAAAAAAAAAAGAAAAAGAAAAAGAAAAATTGTTAAATTTTTTATATTATTAATTTTATTTATTTATTTATTTAAAAAGCTTCGTAATTAATTTTGCCTTTGGCTTCCATTAGAATGGGGTCTGTCATGCTACCAAATTATCTACCAACAGCACTACCTAAAACTGAGGACTCTTCAAATATGATTAACTAACGTACCAAAGCAAGAATTCCAACATGCAATGATGATCGATGGTGCTTTGCAAATTTATACGTATTAAATTTATATCAACATGCATGCACAACTTGTTATTCCAATTCCCTTTGATCAAGCCATGATGTGAGCTATGTTATGTTCCGTAGCGACTATAATCCCATATATCGCATAAAGGGCCAATTGGATTCTTTTACTTCACATTCATATTATAGATGACTAGCTAGCCATGTGCCATTTGAATTCATTCATCCCTAGATGATCATCCAAAACGTAAAATATGCTTTAATCATTATATATATATATATATATTACACGGATCCTGTTAGTTAGGCCCAACATACTTATTAAAAATTAATAAATAGATGTCATATAATAATATTTTGTATTTTAATAAAAATGTATATAAAAAAAGTATAAAATATTGTTACATGCAGTATTTTTATTAGTCCTTATGGGTGTCTAAGACACCTGTTAAGAGTTCCAGGGGCAGAAGCACTTCAGTTATTGGTGTGTAAAAAATCAATGATTTTAATATGATCTTGATTTTCCTCAAATAATTTAATGGTCATGATTTAATTTAATTTTCTCTAAATAATTTAATAATTATATAATAAAAATAATTTAATGGTCATGATCTTTCGATGATTTAATGATCATTGTAAACCACCTATTAACAAATGCCATTTTTTTTTTTAAAAAAGATAAATGAAAAAGAGAGAAAAGCCCGAGATCGAATCCAAATAATGAACGAGGAAAATACGGTTCTTGCCACTTAAACTACCGGCCATGCTTAACAAATGCCATGTTATATATACTGTAATGGGATGCAAAGTTGTAACCCACCAAAGAATAGAGAAGTATTGAATGGGCCCAAAATTGAATTGCAGTCACATGGGCTGATAGGGCTTTTTGAGATCATATATTATACAGATTTGAATGTTTTATGAGTAAAGTTGACTTGCTTCCATTGTAATTTAAATAGAGATATAAATAACATTTATTATTTGGGGGGCTCAAATGACAGGCTGTGAGGTGGGTCAAGCCTATTAATTGTGTATCATGAAGGACAAGCCCTATGATGCCCACCTCATTTGTACTTGCAAGAAAACAAGCATTATACCTTGAGAAATCAAATGATTTCTCCCCCCAAATCCTCCCAGGGTTCACACCTTCTTCCGAAAGTGCTTTAGCTTCTAGTACCAGAAATATCCTTGATATATACATATAACTATATAAGTTGATCAAAAATTAATAATCATCCAAATATATATATGTACATCTATATCTATCTCTTTATATACCATATTAAGTTGGTGCCTCAATTGAATTAAAGTCCTATAATGATTTTCATTTAATTAAATTATATTCAATTTGTAAAATGTTAAAGAAAGAAAATAATAGGAAGAGAGGGGGGAAAGATATTACAACATAAAAATAAAAAAAAATTAATTACTATAAATTTTAATAAAACTGACACACAAATAAATATGCATCCAACTAAAAACTAGTGACCACTAAAAGGTTGAAATTTAATTTTTAAAGAATAGTACGAAGGAAATGAAAGCGTAGGCCAATTCAAAAGCCACTAAATATGTTAATTGATAACGTTTATATTTATTATGGTTACAGATTTTTAAAAATTAGTAACGAAAATGTGTTTCTTGAATTTGTTTCTACTTTTTGTTTTCCAAAAAAATGAAAATTTAAGTAGAAAAATATAAACAAAATAAAAAGTGTTTCCACTATTTTTTTTTCTATCAATAATATGTTGTCAATTTTAACAGTTTTTCCATTTTTGTTGCATCATATTAAAATGAAGTATTTTATTTAAATATTTTATTAGACAAAAATTATTGTAATAAATAATACTTAAAATAAAATTAATTTACTTAATTAATTTAATTTAATCAATAAATTAATATAGAATATTTTTTATTAATTTTTTCTAATAAATAATATAATTAAATTATTTTAAATATATTTAATCTTTTTGAATTAAAAATAAAATAATTAAATTATTTAATTATTTGGATTCAAAATTATTTTTTATATTTGGATTGTAATAAAAAACAAAAGAGAAAAAGGCATGAGGTTTGAGAAATCAAAAAGAATAAAAACTTCTTTTATTTATTATTTTTATTTTTAATCTATACACAAATAAAATCAAGCATTTAAAATTTTATATTTTCTATATCTTTTTCCTTCTATTTTCTCTACTTTTATTTATTTTCCTTGACCAAAACATAATGAAACATACCCTATAGGTAACTCTAATATTAATCTATCTATACTATTATACGGAAACACTAAGATTTGGTGAAACCATTTTTTTATGAAACTTTTTTTGGTGAAGTTTTTTTTTTCATTAATAATTCTTAATCACTAGTAATCACTCACAGTTTGAATTTTTTTTTTCTATTAATGACCTTAAACCACTAATAACCACTCACAATTTAAAAGTGGTATATAAGTAATTTTTAAACTTTTATAAATTTTTAAAGTAATTTTACCATTATATTTTTTTATTTTCATTAAATGCCCTTTAACTATCAACTACTATTATAATATTCTTTTATCTTATCTAAATGCCCTTTAATTATTTACTATCTACTTAAATATCTTTAATTAATAATTACTCATTATTTATTATTTAAGAAATTTCTTAAATGAAATAACAAATTAATATAATTTTTAAATAAAATTTGGATAAAAATTCATGTGTATAACATGTGAACCGGTATTTGTTTTTTAATTTTTTGAAGAGAATAATAAATTAATAAATGATGCACACATCGCTTTAAAATAAAAATTTAATAAAAATTAACGTACATCGTATGTACATAAGTAAACTAAAATAAAAGTAAAAATTTACACACATTGTTTTAATAGGTTGATTAAAATTAATAGAAAAATTAAGTAAATATTCATAATTTGTAAAATTAAAATATTTTTATTAATTATTAAGAGAAAAAGAATTCACATGCATTGTGTGTATACCGGCGTATCGTATCGTAATACGTAGTCTACTGCAATACAATGCCATGCTACAACTCCAATTATGGTGGGCTTAAATAAAGCCCAAAATGTCCCAAGAGCCCAACCCAATAGTTGTAGACTTGTAGAGCCTGTTTAGCCTAATCAGGCCCATCTGTTCAAAAGTTCCAAAAAGTTGGGGGGTTTAGCAGCCAAAACTTTTAGTAGTTTTTTGTTAAAAATTATTAGTTGTAATTTTTGGTATGTTTGGTAAAAAAAAATATAATTTTTAGTGACTTTAAGTAACTTTTAAATATTTAGTAAAATTTTTATAATAGTAAAGTAGAAAAATAATAACTTTTGTATGTTTGACAAAATTTTCGTAAGTTATAATTTCTTTTTTGTTATTTTTTGTTTTTAGTGTATTTAATACATCGTATAGGAATGGGGTTAGAGCAGTTAAAAAAAATACAAAAATAAAAATTCTTCCTCTTTTTTCAAAAGTAAAATTTAATTAGAAAAAAATAATTATCTTCCTTAATTTTCTCAATTAATTATGTTTTAAAACTTAATTTAAGTTTTATTAGTGTGCCATTATGATCTTGGCTCATTTTAACTTCTTCCGAAGTTATATATTTTTTTTCAATTAAAGAAACAAATAATATTACAAGATACATAGAATTTAATTTGTAAATGAAATTATTTAAAATATATTTGTTTAGAATGAAGTAAATAAAAAAAGGGAATTTTAATTTTTTAAAACTAATTTTGAATATATTGCTCTATATATATATATATATTATTTTTCCCAGTGGTTTGTCTTGCAACAAGCAAATATCAATAGTTTAATTAAGTTTATTAATTTAACCAGAAAGTCTACGCCTCCTGCGAAGAAATCCCCCACGGAGCGTCCCGTTACCTATCGTAGTGGGACCACAGGATAAAAAAAAAAAAAAAAAAAATTGTGTCTGTGTGTGGGATGAGTGCGGGGTCACCCCGAGCGGTGACCTTAGCATTCCTCTAATTTATCACCAGCTCATATGATGGCACCAACTTTTCAGATTATAACCGCTTCATTTACTAGTGCTGTTTTTGAAATTTAGATTTGTGGAGGGAAAAGGTTTTGTAAAAGAAAATGTAATTATTTATATAATTATTTTTTATTAGTTAAATAAAAATTTTTATTTTCTAATTTTTTATATCAAAATCCATTTCAACAATCTATAAATAAATAATAATAAATTTTGAATAAATCAAATGATGTAAACAAAAGAATATGTGCAAAATCATGTAAATGATGAATATAAGAAGAACGTGTATTGTTATTAAAAGTTAATAAATGAAATGAACGAGAAAATAACTAACTCCTCGTTTCTTCAGAATAAATATTTTGAATCAGATCAAGTTCATTGTCAAACACTATGGCACTGTTTAGTTTTTCACAAAATAAAATAAATCTTTATAAATTTTAATCAAATTTAAATTTTACATTCATAGTATAAATTACGAAATTATAAATTTTATAAATTTATATTAATTTATATAACTCCAAACACCCTTACATTCTTAATATTGTATTCAACCCCTATAGTTTACCTTTCGTTTGCCAGATGACAACCTTCTAATTAAAATATACTAATTTTCACCACGCACGAATAGAAGTAACAACTCTTGTGCTTAATGATATCAAATTTATGCAACATTCTTGTTTGGAATGCAAAATTGTGCAAGAAAAAATAATTATGAATTCATATTAACTGACGTGTGAACCTTATTTTAATTTTAACTTATCATTTATAAATAACCATATTCAAATACATGATTATGTTGTAATTTTATTTTCTAATCTAATTAAATAAAAACGCATATTTAATGTGTGTGTATATTAGAGGTGAACACTGATTCGCTGGTCCAAAAAGCTGGTCTAAAAAATCCATCTAACTCAGCCTAATAATTGTAGAGTTTGAGTTTGAGAATTTAATTTATAAGACTGGGTTAGGCTAATTTTTTGGGCTCGATTTATTTTTGAACTAAGTTTGGGTTCAAGTATCGGAGCCTAATTTAGCCCAACTTGCCTAGAGTTAACAAATGAGTTAGTTGAAAATTCATACCCCCAACATACAAACCCTAGCCCCACTCATCCTTTTTTCCCTCACAAATCTCTAAACACTTTGTTGCTCTTCCTCTTTTCCCCACCAACCGTAACCTAAACACTCAGTTGTTTTTCTACTCAACCACTCTTACTCTCTTTCCTCACAAACTCTAATCCAGACATTTAGCTGCATTTTCTTTCTTTCCTCACATATCCTAACCTAAACACTCAACGGCTCATTCTTTTCTTAGTTTGTAATATAAATTCTGTATCTCTCACTCTTACTCTCTTCTTCATTTCTCTTCTTTATCTCATCGGCCTTCGCTCTTCTCTCTTTTTGAAACTCTCTAATCTTATTAGCAAATCAACATTTTGTATAGGTTATTAATTTTAGAATATGACAGGAAAAAAAAGAATTAATAAAAAATAAATTCTGTTTCTTTGTTTGTTTCTTTTTTAGTGAATTTATAACTTTTTTTTTTTTATCATTCTAACAAATATTTATTTACTACAAATTTTTATTTGCGACTATTTTACACCAATGAACAAATTATTAGTTATTTTTGTATAATTTTTATATTTTTTTTAACGTTTTATCTTTTGACTTAATGGCCAGTTTGGGTTTTAATTTTTCAACTTGGTATTGAGCTGGATTAGGCTTGGGCCTGCTACTTAAAAAAGAAGTCCGAATAAACCCAATCTCACTTATGTCCGCCTCTAGTGTGTATTTACATATATTATTTTCCAAACAAAACATCAGTCTAATGAGAGAACATGGGGATGGGGAAAGAGAATCAAACAGCCGAAACACAAACGGACATTGCTCTTGTTGTCGCTGCATTAGTGCTAAAACAAAGTTATCGGCTCATTCTTAGCTGTAAACTTTGGATGAAAAACACAAGCTTGTTTTTAGTTAATAATAAAACAAAGCAAATTATCAACCCTCTTATTATTTTTCAAATTGATAAATTATCATTTAATATACCATTTTTATTTAAACTTCTAGTTTACATAATTCAACTATTACTGATTAATAGATGTGACAAATTTTGTTCTAAGTATTTAATAAACTTTCAATTTGATCCAAAAAAAAAAGTTATGTTTGGAGCAAGAATTTAACCTTTTTCATTACAAATCACATATAAGAAGTAATTTTAAATACTTATTTTTTTTTTATTTCTTGACAAATCTCTAATTCTGTTTGGGACGAATAAAAATTAATTTTTTTACAGTTAAAAAAATATAAAAAAATTAATTTTTTTTGTTAATTTAATAATTTTGTCATTAATAGTTTAAAGAAAATAAAATATAAGCAAATTTGATTATTTCAAAACAAAATAAAAAAACTGAATAGTCAGCTGAGAAGTTGCAAAATTTTCCTAACAGAGGCTAAGACAATGAAAAAGAAACTCTTGAAGGAAAATGATGCGTAAGAAAAAAAAAATAATAAAAATTTCAATTCAATTTAAAAAATATTAAAAAAATAATTGTCACTTGTAAACTGGTAAACGTAGTAAACCTTCAAAAAAAAAAAAAAAAGAAAGAGGGTAAGCGTAGTAAACTACGACCGACAAAGTCAATCGTGACGTGACAGCCGAAAACTCTTTGGCGGGAAAAAAGAAGAACCGAACCAACTGCCGAATGCAACAAAGTGATATACATACACACACCTAGTGACCTATATATAAATATATATATATCTGTATGTATACGTCCGCGTGCGCTTGATGAAGATTCTAAAATCTCGTCTGCTCAAAATCTTAAATTTAGGCCGGCAAGGGTGAATGAAGGAGGGCGACTAGGGTTTGTGAAAGAAGAATTAAAGAAAATTTTTATATTTCAGTTTCTTCGAGTTTTTGCTTCTTCAATCAGGTATATTGCGTTTCATGATCAATCTTTTGAATTCAACGTTGTCAGTTTTTGATCTCGAAATGCGTGAATTGTTCGTTCCAGTGTGAAACGAAATCAGTGTTGTGATGATCATTGTTGTACGGAGACACATATGAAATTCAGTGCATACATATCAGTGGCGGACGAAGTGTTAGCGGAGGCATTCTTTATAATAAGAAAAAATATAATGTATATGGTAAAATAGAACTTCTCAAATACCAATTACAAAATTGGTAAAGGCTATGACGGAGTTATACCCAAAAAAAAAAAAAAAAGAAAGGAGTGAAAATAACTTGTTTAGCTCACAAGAAAGAGAAGAATAATAAGGAAATTAACTTTCAACTTAATTTAATTACATTAATCAAGCATGATTTAAGTGATTTTTTTTTTCTTATCTTTTTCTTTTCTTTTCTTTTCTTTTCTTTTTTTTTTCATTTTTACATCATTGGCAATGGCACTCAAATATCTCTTCAAATTTTGTTTCTTTTCTTCTCAAAAAATTTCCCATCTTGTGCCACACTTGTAACTCTGCCCAAAATTGCAGTCTGCACAGAGTTTTTTAGGAGATTCTCGAGGAATGTTCAACCTCCAGAAACCTGGCTCCCAAGAAAAGAGGAAACAATTGTTGAACCGATTGATCAGAGATGCAGATGATCACCAAGGATTCTTGCAAAAGCTCAAGGACAGAATGGACAGGTATTATAAATACGTGTTTTTGTAACCTGTATTCGTTCTTCACATTTTTTGGTGTTATATATATATATGTGTGTGTGTGTAGATATACATTGACTATCTCGTTGTTTTGGAAACATTAGAGTTTCTGTTGATGTGCCAAAAATTGAAGTTCGATTTGAGAATCTGAATGTCGATGCAGAAGCCTACGTGGGTAGCAGAGGTTTACCCACAATCGCCAACTCTTTTCTGAATGTGATTGGGGTATCTAAACTATTCTTGAACTACTTGACATTAATTAGTACATGTGATTTTCAAGTTTCAACACAGTAGACTGTGCTAATATTATCATGATTTGTGGCCTCATCTCTGCCTTAAAGAATGTATTGTGTTATCTCCGCATTCTTCCAAGCCAAAAGAAGAAGGTGTCAATTCTTCATGATGTTAGTGGAATTATCAAGCCAGGAAGGTAAGAGCAGGGCTGTTATGAAAATGATGGCTGGGACTAGCTAGTAAATTGGCCTGTGTACTCTTTATGAAAATTTTTGCCAAAAAAAAACTAAGCGTGGAAATGTTTTTCTAGAATGGTTTTGCTTTTAGGACCTCCAGGGTCCGGGAAGACCACCTTGCTGTTGGCTTTGTCAGGAAGACTTGATTCAGAACTACAGGTGAGGGATCAATTCATCATCTCTATGCTATACTTTTTTTTACCTGCTCCTACTTTCCAACTGATTATGGTTTTTTCATACAATAATCAATGAAGTGTTAGTGGTAGTGGTGAGGTTTGAACTCAGTACTTAATTTTTATTTTCTTTTTCTTTAGGTAGTGGTGAAGTTTAAATTCAATGCTTCTGCTAGCTCCGACACTACATTAGAGTATTAGTCACCATTTCACCTTCAAACTTAAACTAATAAGAGGAAAATAACTTTATTATTTACATTTATATTGACTTATTCACTCTCAAGTCTCAACAATCAGGTTTCTGGGAAAGTGACATACAATGGTCATGAGATGCACAAGTTTGTTCCACAGAGGACCTCCTCTTACACTAGCCAATCTGATGTCCACATTGCTGAAATGACAGTAAGGGAAACATTAGCCTTCTCTGCTAGATGTCAAGGAGTTAGTGCTGAATTTTGTGAGTTACCCATAGAGCTGCATTGGAGATTCCATTTTATAAATTTTGTGGAATCAAAACTTTTGAGCTTCTGGTTGTATCATTGCCAGACATATTTACGGAGATTTGGAAGAGAGAAGGGGAATTAAACACTAAGCCAGACATGGATGGTGATGTAATTATAAAGGTAAAAGGAAATTTATATTTTTGAGTAATGTTCTAGGTTTGTTAAAGAGAGAACAAACCAAAAGCTTCAAATACAGGCCTTAGTTTCCAAGGAGCATGAAGATAGCATAGTGACAGACTATGTTCTCAAGGTATAACTTTTACAATGAAATTTCAAAAAATAACACTACCAGATTGCTTTGATAATTGTACAGAAAAATTGACTCAGTTTGTTTCCACCGCATACTCATTGTTCTTTCCTTTATTTACTCTTTCAGATTTTAGGTTTGGAAGATTGTGCCAATACCATTGTTGGAAATGAAATGGTAAGGGGTATTTCGGGAGGACAAAAGAAGCGTGTAACAATAGGTACTACAACATTTTTGAGAATCAGCAATCAACAATACTAAACTTGCAAGAAAGGAATGATTTAAGCAGAGACTACTTGGACTGATATAGGGGAAATGTTGGTGGGTCCTGCCAAGGCATTTTTCATGGACAACATATCAACTGGCCTTGACAGTGTGACAACCTTCCAAATCATTAATTCCATAAAGCAGTCAATCCATATTTTCGACAAGACTGCAGTAATCTCTCTTCTCCAACCGGGACCAGAAACTTACAATCTATTCGATGACGTCATTCTTATGTCAGAGGGTCAGATTGTATACCAGGGACCATGCGAATGCGTTCTTGAGTTCTTCGAATCCATGGGTTTTAAATGTCCCTCTAGGAAAAATATTGCTGACTATCTGCAGGAAGTAAGTCTGTGCAAATCAATTCCTATGCAATTTTTAATTCTAGAATGCCTTTTTCTTTTTTCTTTTCTTTTTTCTATTACAAGAAAGTTTGCAGATCTCTATTGTGAAGTTTCAAATGATTCATTACAGCTGCCACCATAAATCTTGAAAATCACTTTCAATCATGTATTTATTTTCTTCATTTTTTTTTTCTCTCCTTGAACTTGTAAAAATAACTTTGTTCCCACCAGATTCTGAGCTTTTTAGCTTGGCCTGACTGCCTAAGCATGAAGTTAAGATTTGTTTTTCTGATGCTAGTCTCTTGAATTTAGGTAACATCAAGAAATGATCAAAAAGAGTATTGGGCTAATGAAGACAAGCCATATAGTTACATTTCTGTCAATGAGTTTGCAGAGGCATTCCAGTCATTCCACATTGGAAGACAAATCCATCACGAGCTCCTCGTCCCATTTGACAAGTCGAATAGCCATCCTTCAGCTTTAGCAAGATCCAAATATGCAACTAATGGTATTGAATTGCTGAAAGCTTGCTTATCAAGAGAATCCCTTCTGATGAAGAGGAACTCGTTTCTATACATGTTCAAGATATTTCAAGTAGGTAGTGACTAATTTCATACTCTTTCAGCAGAAGTATAACACGGTAAGAGGACTTAAATGAATTCTTTGCTTCATTACAGCATGTGATTCTTGCAATCATAGCTGCATCACTCTTCTGGCAAAGCAGAATGCACCGTCAAACAATAGAAGATGGAATCGTATATCTGGGAGCACTCTATTGTAGTCTCTTTGCGACTTTCTTCACAGGGTTTCTTGAATTACCAATAACCATTGGAATGCTTCCTGTCTTTTACAAGCAACGGGGCGCTTTTTATCCATCATGGGCATACTCATTGCCTTCATCAATAATCAGAACTCCCATATCTATTATTGAAGTTGTTCTATGGGTTATCATTACTTATCATGCAATGGGATTTGATCTTACTGCTGAAAGGTTAGTCTTAAAAGCCAGTAATCTTTAAGTGTATTCTATCTTTTGGACTTTCTATTGAAATCTCTTTTGGTTTCTTCGTCCCAACCCCGCCCCCCCCCCCCCAAAAAAAAAAAAAAAAAAAAACAGGATGTTTAGACATTTTTTTCTTCTTGCTTTGAGTGGCCAGATGTCTTATGGACTTATGAGAAGCATTGCTGCAATGAGTAGAGACCCTTTTGTTGCCAACACAGTGGGAAACATTACGATGATCTTGCTTTTGGTTTTTAGTGGCTTTGCCTTGTCACGGGGTATGAAATTTTATGAATTCTGTATTATTTTCTTAAATAAAAATTATGCTTTAGAGTATATTCTTATGGACTCTGCTGTAGTGAAGCTCGCTCTCTCTTCCTTTTTTTTTTTTTTTTTTTTTTTTTTTTTCAGAGGATCTAAAGAAATGGTTGATTTGGGGATATTGGACATCACCTCTAATGTATGCACAAACAGCACTTTCGATAAATGAATTCCTTGGTGGGAATTGGAAACATGTAAGAGTTTTCTTATCAAAAAAAGGCTGAATTTAAAATTTGTGTTACCTGCATATGAAATCCTCTAAAAACTTTCAACCTCTGGAATTGTAGGTATTCAATAAATCGATAGAAGCAGTGGGAATATCCATCTTAAAATCTCGTGGAATTTTTACTGCTAGATATTGGTATTGGATTGGAATTGGTGCGCTTATTGGTTTCATATTCTTGTTCATTGCTATCTATAGCATGGCTCTTGCTTATCTCAATCGTGAGTTCTCCCATACTAGCAGCAATAACAGTGACTTGGTTACTTTATATTTTATACTGAGAAGGGGTTCGAACTAAATTCCTGCAGAATATTGTAAGTCTGTGTTTTTGTCAAAAGAAACTTTGAAGGAGAGACATGCTAACAGAACAGGTGAAATAGAGTGGAATGGAACATTAGATAATGGAGCAAGTTCCATGAGCAAAAAACCATCCAAAAGTAAGCCTATGAACTGTTTTTTTTTTCCCCCAAATATTACATAAATAGTATTAGCATAATCTTTCAAATCAAATATTGAGGCCTGGATTGAATGGCAAGTGTCTGTGCAGTTGGCAAATGTCAGAAAGAAAAAGGAATGCTTCTCTCATTTACTCCCCTTTCCATCACCTTTGAGAATATAAGATATTCGGTTGATATGCCAAGGGTAACTAATAATTCTACATTTTTTTATGCTTAATTTGTTTGCCAAAATTGAAAATTTAATGAGCATGAAATTCGTAGGAAACAAAACCTGAATGTTCTCAAGGGGATCGCCTGGAAATTCTTAAGGGTGTGACCGGAGCTTTCAGGCCAGGAGTCCTAACAGCACTAATGGGCGTTAGCGGGGCTGGTAAGACCACCCTGCTAGACGTTTTGGCTGGAAGGAAAAACACTGGGTACATAGAAGGAAGCATTAAGATTTCAGGCTATCCAAAGAAGCATAAAACATTTGCTCGGGTTTCTGGATACTGTGAGCAAAATGACATCCACTCTGCACATGTCACAGTCTATGAGTCCCTACTATTCTCAGCTTGGCTTCGGTTACCTTCAGTGGTGAACCATGAGAGTAGAGAGGCAAGTAGAATGAAAGTTTCAATTTCTACTTACTCATCCTTTATGTTCTATGATATTTCAACTCTCTTCTAGAATTCATTTTTTGTGCAGATTTTTGTTGAGGAGATCATGGAGTTGATTGCACTTAAACCATTAAAAGATGCATTGGTTGGATTTCCTAACGTGAATGGGCTCTCAATTGAACAACGCAAAAGACTAACCATTGCAATAGAGCTAGTAGCCAACCCCTCAATAATATTTATGGATGAACCAATCACAGGGCTTGATTCTAGAGCAGCAGCTATTGTCATGAGAACTGTGAGAAATATTGTGGACACAGGACGAACTGTAGTATGCACAGTTCACCAACCAAGTATTGACATCTTTGAAGCTTTTGATGAGGTAAGATTATCTTGTGGTTGTATTAGAAAGATATTTAGTCCCTTTTCTCATCACAAAGTATTGATTTCTCCCATTGGTAGCTCTTGCTACTGAGTCAAGGAGGTGAAGAAATATATGCAGGTCCTTTGGGTGAAGAGTCTTGCCATATGATCAAGTACTTTCAGGTAGGTCTAGAAAAAGCCAGAACTTATTGATTTTAACGAGGCTATCTTCACTAATCTCCTCTAGTTTTATTCTATTTATTTATGTGAAGGAAATCAATGGCATAAATGGTATAAAAGATGGCCACAACCCTGCAACATGGGTGATGGAAGTGACCACAGAAGCAGAGGAAGAACGTCTAGGTGTTAATTTTGCTGATATTTACAAGGATTCAGAACTTTTTCGGTGGGTCATCTGAAAAAATCTCTTCTGGACTTCCACAAATGTATAGCCAGTCCCAGGTACTAAAGAAGTTAACAGTTTCGAATGAATTATTGCAGGAGAAATAAGGACTTGATCGAGGAGTTGAGCACACCAACTCCTAATTCAGAAGATCTCAACTTCCCAAAGTATTCTCAACCCTTCGTCACTCAATGCAGAGCATGCTTATGGAGACAGCACAAGTCATACTGGCGCAATACATCATATAACTCTGTGCGACTTCTTTATGGAGTTTTAGCAGGCTTCATGCTTGGAATTATGTTCTGGGGACTCGGATCCAGAAGGTACATAAATTTCATTACCTATTTAAGGTGCCCATTCATTTTTTTTATACATCCACTAACATAAATTGACAAAAACATCATCTGTTGCAGGTCATCGATCCAGGAGGTTCTCAATGGGATGGGTTCCATATACATGGCCATAGTATTCATGGCAACAAATGCCTGTTTTTCAGTTCTCCCTGTTATTGCCACAGAACGAGTAGTCTTCTACAGAGAGAGGGCTTCAGAGATGTACTCTGCATTTCCTTATGCAATTGCACAGGTATATAATATGACAAGTGGTAAGACCAATCTAACAATTTTTTTTTTCCCAGCATACTTAACTAAAATGTTATACATTCAGGTTGCAATTGAAGTTCCCTATACACTGGCTCAGACTGTTATTTATGGGATCACAGTTTATGCAATGATTGGATTTGAATGGAGCTCAACCAAGTTCTTCCAATACTTGTTCTTCTTCTTCTTCACTTTTTTGAACTGCACATACTTTGGCATGATGGTGGTAGCCATATGTCCCAATCAAGAAATCTCTGCAGCATTGTGTATTGTCTTTTCTACTCTCTGGAATTTCTTCTCGGGCTTTCTAATTCCTCGAACAGTAAGTTTCTTGTTAAAATTCCAATATTGAAGCTTTCCACTTAAAGTAGAGGTACTAAAATATAAATTTTCAATTTTATTCACTGCAGAGGATTCCAGCGTGGTGGAAATGGTACGAGTGGATGTGTCCATTTTCGTGGAGTTTGTACGGATTGGCAGCTTCACAGTATGGAGATGTGCAGTCTACACTCAACACTGGAGAGACAGTGGCTGAATTCATGAGAAGGTATTTTGGATACAGAAATGAATTCTTGGGAGCTATTTCCATTGGGACAATCGGGTTTGGAGTGATCTTTGCCTCCGCGTTTTCTGTCTCTATTTGGGCTATCAACTTCCAGAAAAGATGAACAAGTTTTCAAGGAGGGATGTCTGTAAAACCCGTCAAACTATATTGTTCTATTTGGTAGTGCTCAAACTCTGTGCTAAACATGGTTGGTACAGCTAAACAGAACTCAATAGTAATCGTGTTATAAGAGTTGTAATCCAATTCTCTTGGCTTTTTAGTTATGGAATGTAATGGCAAAAGTGACTACGCATCATCTCTTTTTCAACCTTTTCACGAACGGCTTCTCTCCCCGTCTACACCATGCATAATCCCCATGTCATTCACTTGAAATCCACAAAAACCGTAAAATGCACACCAAACCATCTTACAAAGCTCCAAGAAAATGGGAAAAAGAATATCAAAATTATATACAGATATCATTTAAGATAGACATTTTCCCTACAAAAAGATGAATCAGTTCCAGGCTTCGAGCATCTATTGTCCTTCAATATCCATACCCTTGGTTATTATTGTGTACAAAATTACGTGGCCTTCAATACCCACCCCCTACAAACTATCTTCTTAATTTCTACCGTGGAAGGATGATAAATTTAATTGGGAATTGTCTATTCGGCCTATTCTATGCATATTGACAAATTAAAGCATCTCAATCCAAAGAAACAATTGACATTCAAAAATTTACCAAAACATCTACTTGTTCATGTGCATAAGCACTTTCCATGGGAAGTTACCAAAATGGTGAACATCTTTACTTGTTTGTAGGCATAAGCACTTCCCATGCAAATTTACAAAAACATCTATTTGTTTGTACGCATAGGGACAGAATCCCAAACAAGTAACGAAGTCAATATCAAGACAAAGCATACCTTTTCTTTTTAATGGCATTGTTTCGGAGCTAGCTGGTACTAAACTTTAAAGAGGTTGAGTCAAAAAAATACTAACATTCCATCTTGCAGTTTAGTTATTGTCTCAAATTTGCACACTAAAGCCTACAAGTCTCCGCCTCGAGTGGAATGAAGGGAGAATGTTCTCTTTTCCATCCATGGCATCATTCGCCAATTTATTTGGATATGTACTATATTTTGTACATGCATATACAAATATAGATACTATAATTTTTAAAATAAATATGAATATGGACACAACTGGTAATAATAAAAAAAATAATTTTCATTAAATATATATATATATGAATATAGTATTCACACCAAAAACTAATTCAATAATTTAATATACAAAATATAACAAAATACAAGATAGAAAATTTTATAATTTTAGGGATTTCGACCACTCAAATTTATGTTTCTTTCAGTCATAAATTGAAAAAAAAAAAATGATAAAACAATTGGACATGTCAAGTGTCATATCTAATACATATTTTAGAGTATAGAATATATGTTATGATATATGTCGGATATAAATATAACACCCATTTTTGAAATAGATTTTCAACACCAATAACTCAATCTCATTTAAAATGCCCACGTTTTGTTTGAGGTTATTTGACTAGTTTTTAGCCAACTATGCTTTGATTATCCATGCATTTTGGATAGGTTATGATTTATTAATTTTTACTATGAAGAAGGGCTGAAAGTTCAAAACCATATATGGCTCCATTTAATTGATTTAAATATGTTTCCAGTGTCAACCATGTTTATGTCGTAAAATAAAAAAAATAAAAAAAAAAACTTTGTTTGAAGAAAAAATACGACATGATAATTTAAATTTTAGTATTTTGAAATTATTCTGAGAATTTTCACAATCTTCTCTAGTACATATATATGCTTCTTAACCCAAAAGTTCCTTTACCAAACTTTTGTTATTGGGTTAGTCACACACTTTCGCATGTTTCTAGC
The DNA here is from genome assembly GCA_035590655.1 of Pouteria glomerata. Taxonomy (NCBI): domain Eukaryota; kingdom Viridiplantae; phylum Streptophyta; class Magnoliopsida; order Ericales; family Sapotaceae; genus Pouteria; species Pouteria glomerata. The sequence continues at coordinate 21,835,338 of JAVXUM010000021.1, forward strand.
GATTCATGGCATCATTAATTGATACAAATCTTGGATAATAATCTGCAGCGCACATCTGCCAGCAAAGCCAAGGTTGTTTGCATAATATAATTCAAGTGCTAGCATCGATCATCTGAGTCTACTTCTGGACCCTTCCTACTGAAAGTTAGTACAAAAACCCGGCTAGTTTAGGGCATGCAATGCCTTAAATTTTCAAGTTGATATTACTTTGTGGGCCTGTGCTGTTTTGAAGATTTTCCTACTTTGTCTTGAGGGATTTTGTTGGAATCTGGGAAAGATGGATCAGTAATGAGAGGAATACCCAGAAGCACTATCCCAGAAGAAGATGATCCAGAAGGCTCCAAATGGCTTGCTCTGGAGAGACTAGGCCGCACTCATGACCACGAAGCATTCTTGAAAAAGATCAAGGACATAATGGATAGGTATGCATATATATGTTAGTGTATGTATATATTGTTTATTCACATTTTTTTGGTATATATAGATTAACTATTTTATTTTGGAACCTTTAGAGTTTCTCTCGATGTGCCAACAATTGAAGTTCGATTTGAGAATCTGAATTTCGAAGCAGAAGCCTATGTGGGTAATAGAGGTTTACCCACAATCATCAACTCTTTTCTTAATGTGATTGAGGTATCTAATATTCTATAGCTGCTACACACGTCAGTATTTGTGATTCGGCACACGACAGACTATATTAGATTGTTATGTTTTGTCCTCTGCCTTGAAGGGTGTGTCAACTAATCTCCACATTCTTCCAAACCAAAAGATTCAAATTCTTAATGAAGTTAATGGAATTATCAAGCCTGGAAGGTAAGAGCAGGGCTTTATTGACTGATCACTGGGACTAATTTAATTTGTAGTCTCAATGAAAGTTTTTAGTTAGTCTCATATGAAGAAATGTTTTGTAAGATGACTTTACTTTTAGGGCCACCGGGGTCCGAGAAGACCACCCTGCTATTAGCTTTATCAGGAAAACTTGATTCGGAGCTGAAGGTGATGAAGTTTGTAAAGTTCATTTGTATGACAACTCTATACAAATCCATATGCAATCTTAAGTTAAATAGGATTTGCTAAAAGAATTCTGGATTTAACGAAAGAGTCCTAATTGATCAAAGTGTCAGATTGATAAAGAATTCAAATAAATTGAAATTCCCAAAAACCAAAGGAGTTGAGAAGAATTTGAAATAGTAACAATTGGAAATCATGTAAAAGTCAGAAAGTTTTCAAGTTCAAGCAAAGGTAGAATTCCAGTCAAAGTTGAAGATAATACAGAACACGCGAAAAAAATCAATAGACCTCGCAACCACGGCGCGGGGAGTGCGGGGCTGCGCCCCCTTGTTTTCAGATGCAGAAAAATTTCAATAAACTCCGTAAGCTGCGAGATGGGAGCTCGAGGGTGCGACCTGACGAGGATGGCTACGCGCAGGATGCTCGAGCGTTCGAATTGCAAATTTCCTATTCGTATTTAATTTCTTATTTTGCCAATTTAGGGCAATTTTCTGTGTAACTCTGTATATATGAACCAACCCCCGATTATAAAAGGCACGGGACATATTATAGAAAACTAGAGAGAGAAAGATTTTGTTCTGGTGAGCTTGAGTGTTCTTTCTCTAGCTTGTGATCATTGTATTCTTGACTTTCTGTATGAAGTAGAAGGCCCTGCTTGTAAGGTTCATCGAGTGAGTAGAGTAAGAGCTTTGAAAAGATTTTAGTAAAATCTTGTAACCCATTGATAGTAGGAATTGTGTTTATAAGATGTTTTTTTCCTGTAAAAGGGTTCCTCTTTATTTCTTGGCGTGTTCTCTCTTCTGTGTTTGTGGATTAATTGGGTGGTTTGAAATTTTCAAAGTTCTATGCTATAACTTTTCTATTTTATTTTCTCCCTTCACAACTGATATGGTCTGTTCTAAAATAATCAGGTTTCAGGGAAAGTGACATACAATGGTTATGGAATGCGTGAGTTTGTCCCTCGGAGGACCTCCTCTTATGTCAGCCAATCTGATGTCCACATTGCTGAAATGACAGTAAGGGAAACATTAGCTTTCTCTGCTAGATGTCAAGGTGTCGGGGCTGCCTTTGGTCAGTTACTATAAATAGCCTGAAATCCATATTGGAGACTATAATTTGATAAATTAGTACGGAGATGAGCAATCTCTTCTCAACACTGGAGAGACTGTCTGAATTCATGAGAAGGTATTATGGGTACAAAAATGAACTTTTGGGAATTATTTCCATTGGGACAATTGGGTTTGGAGTGATTTTTGCCTCAGTGTTTGCTGTCTCTATTTGGGCGATAAATTCCAGAAAAGATGAATACAATTGCCAGGAGACGAGGCTGGCAGCAAACATCTAAACCTGTATTGTTCTATATATGATGATGTTCAAAGTATGTGCTGCAGAAAATTCTTTTTACTAGTGTCATAAAGAGTTGTAATCCAATACTATTCTTGGCTGTTTAGCAATGAAAATCCTCTCTTCTTCAACCTTTGTCATGCATGGCTTCTCTTCCTGTCAACACCAAAGTTAGGTCCACACATAAGTCAACTCACTTGAAATCATGAAATCCGTAAAATTCACACCAACCCATATATATACAGGTCGAAGAAAATAGCAAAAGTTATCAAATTCTATGCAAATCTTAATCCAAAAAGCTTCTGTCTACCAAGAGGATTCATTCAAGGTGGGGAATTGTTCACTGAAATGCATCTATGGGCTTGGTATCTAACAGCAAATTCACACCATAAGTATAAAAAATGGTGAATACTTTAGCAGTAAACAAATATGTTGAAACAAAGTCCATGCAAATTGCCAACTTCTTTAGAGGCTTAAATTCTACTTATTTTTCAGTCTTCGGAAGCAAGAAAATAATTCAAATCCGGAAATGAGGTATAAATAATACCACCACGATAAACCATTTACCACTTTACGGGACAACAAATCCCATCGAGCTTTGTCATTTCATGATCGAAAAAGCACACCGAACATTGGCTTTATGGGACTCATAGATTGAGAATCCTAATTCCACGGTTTCATCTAGGAAACAAATGTCGCTAAAGAGTATATGAGATAAAGAATATAGTTAACAGTAATACGTATTATATTTTTTAAAATATATTTATTTAAAATGAAAATTTATAAAATTAATGAAAAAATATCAAAATATAATTAAAATTAAATACAATTTAACCACTTCTACACCTATTATACATCAAACTGGGAGTAAAAATAAACTTAGTGAATAAAGGTAAATTGGGCTACTCCCTTCCCTTTCCTCACATTCACATTCTTGCAAATATGATAAATTGTTTCACGTTCTTTCATTCCCTCTCGTCCCCCGTTGGCATCATCCAAACAAAAGACCAAGGAAAGCAATGGCATCCTACTCCAGTTTTGAGATTAGGTTAGATTTAGGTTGCGAAACGCAACCGTTAATTAATAGATAGTTTTTAACTACTTAATTTTTTAATTTTTTTTTAAAATAATTAAAATTACCATTTCATATTTTAAATTTCTTTTAAACCATAAGAGCAAATATTTTAAATTAACAAAAAAACTAAAAAATCAATTATTAAAGAGTTAACTATTTTTTCTTCTAAATATATATATATATATTAATCTTTTAGTAATTAGCTTGTAACTAACTAAAAAAGAAATAGAAAGAAAACTTAACTTTTTTTTCCTTCTCAAACTCTGAGATAAAAAGCTGCATTAATTGGTAATTTCTACTAGTCCAAACGTTGGTCTGCTACGTGGGAGTTGAGTCTTTACAGGATGTTTGAGATAGACGTACATCGAAACATGGACTTTTCCAGTATCTTTCGAAGGGGCAATTGTTATTATATTAGAAACAACCTGGTAGTTGCAAGCATGACCGTTATATGGTCAATATTCTGTTTTAACCATTTAAAAAGGGTTGATCTAAAACCTTTGTTTATCACGATCGTTTAGGAATGGGCTATGCTTGTTTACAGGACATGTCTGATTTATAAGCCTCCTGTGGGACCCACATTCATAGTAATTTTCAAATTCGTTAGAAGTACCCTAGGGTTTGGTGGCAGAAGATTAATATTATGTATGAAATTGAATATAACATGAAATCCTTTTATGTAGATTGTGATATTTAATTAATGTAATTTGAGATGAGTTAAAAAAATATAATTTAAGATTTAGAAATTTTATTGAAAAAGAATTATGGTGAGATGCAAATCACTACTAACATATTATTATTCAGAAAGTATGGATTAATTTTCTTTTATTTAATATAGTAGAAATAGTTTTTAATTTCATAAGATATAATATATATCATCTATTATTTAATTTATTTTAAAAAATAAGATAAATTACACTTATCATACTTGTACTTTACTCTTAACCTCATTTTGTTATTTATATTTTAAATTGTTCTAATTTATTACATGTATTTTCAAATTGCCTCACTTTGCTCCATTTTGTCAAATTTATTAATAAAAAAAAAAAAATTACGTGTTCATTGTGTATAATAGACACGTGATATTTTTTGTTAAATTATTTTAATGATAATTAACAAAATGAGTAAAATAAAATGATTTAAAAGTATAAATAATAAATTATAACGATTTAATAGATGGATAAAAGCGAGATTAAAGTTGAATGAAAAAATGATGTATGAAATTTGCCCAAAAATTTATCAGCAAGTAAACGAACACAGCTTAAAGGGGGAGAAAGCTAATTGGGAATTGTCCACTCCTTGCACTGATTAGGAATAAGTGACAAAGCAACATATTCGAGTCAAGGAAAGAATAATAGTAGAAGTATATTTA
>JAVXUM010000021.1:21840239-21851809 GCA_035590655.1 Pouteria glomerata
TTTGAAGCAAGAATTCAAGCTCCGGAAAAATAAGCAAATGACAACACCCAAACACAACCCCCCCCCCCCCCCAAAAAAAAAAAAAAAAGATAAAAGATAAAAACAAAAATAAAAGCCAATGAAGGTATCATATCTTGATCGAACGAAGTGCATATAAAATAAGAAATATGAACATAACTATTAATATTATGAGGAATACAAAATAGGCTTTACAAACATTACCGTTTCATACACTCACTGACACGTCGACTTCATCACAAGAGTATGAAGAAAATTTTAAAATCAAGCCAATTCAACAAAAGCTAAAATGGATACAAACTCGGGGGCAGAAGGCATAGCACACAGATTGCCCAATGAAACAATAAAATTAATAAATGTCACGGCTGCACAGAAACACCGAAGGCCCCGATAATTACATACTGTCTCACCCAGTCTCTGTTGCTCCCAAGCTTTTTTTCATTCAGCCAGCTGCGCAGTAACGTTACATGGCTAATGAGAAGAATTGAAGCATAACCCAGGAATCCAAGCAACGAAGCTACACAGTTGGCTGGATCATTCAACTTTAATCTACCCAAAAAAAAAAAAAAAAAAAAGGAACCCAAAATTTCCACCAAATAGCTTGAAGGGGAGCAATAGCATGATACTTGCACAAAACTGAGGATAGAAAGACAGAAAGACAGTCAGCTTTCCAGTTTATCCGAATGGGTTCCCTCCAGTGGGGAAAGAATTTGGAGTAGCAGGTGCAGAATAGATTCCACTGAACTGCTGATGCTGCTGATTCGGGTTTGAGGCTCCCAATGGAGCCCTTTCACTGCCAAACCCCACTACAGATTGCTGCCTGCAGAGGTTTACCAAAGTACTTCTGTAAAAACAACTCATAGGCATTGCAACTTCCCAGCAAAACATAATTCATTATCCAAACCAGGAACATTGAAATTTTTGGATGAAGAAATAGTGAAATATGAGCTATATTGAGATGAGCTATCTATTGAAAAATATTTAAGTGCAAATCAGATAATAATAGTCAAAATCAATTACATGAACAAAACGGCAACACCACTAATCTGGGGAGGAACAATCTATGTGTTGGACAAACACTTCCTGGATATGCCCGTCCTGATATAAAAAATGACTTCCATAATTCACACTTTGAGGACACTCCTTCGTACTATCTGTGTGGGCTGTGGGGACTCAATTTAACAATTATGTTTTCCAACATTCGACAAAGGTGTCTTCTCTCCCAATGTGTCTTAAAATTCAAAACAAATATCTCTCTCTCTCTCTCTCTCTCTCTCTCTCTCTCTCTCTCTCTCTCTCTCGTGTATGTGTGTGCACACAGGATTAAGACGAAAAACCGTAACAAACACTATGCAGAAAGCAGGCAGCAGAAGCATGAATTATTTTCCGAGTGAAGCTTCAGGTAAACACATGCCATGTGTGTATCCTAATTTTGTAGTACTTGCCGTGGCAGTACATCAATGCATTTAGCATTGACGAACATACAGATTTTTTAAACTCAGAAACAGCAATATCCACTCATAACAAATAAATCAATTGCCAAAGTCTCTTGATCATTTTGGCCAAAAAAAAAGGAAAATGAAATGCTGTTACATTTGCGAGGACAACAACAATAATAATGACAATGCTAAAATTGGAAAGATAAAGAAAACAGAAGTTACCCAGGTGGCAAATTGTTTGGAATCTGCTGCCCTGTGTATGCACCTGAACAATTATAAAGATAATGTCAACAATTAAATAGCAAATAAAATCAACGTGTGGCCAGGCAGGAGAGTCAAAAAGAGAAAGTACACAGTTATATTACTTGGAGGCGTTGCTGATGCAAAAGATGGTGCCTGGGGAGGCATCACTGATGGATGAGATGACTGCAGTGGCATCCATGCCGGTGAAGGTGCACCAAGGCTGCTAGTGTGCAGTAAGCCTGATGGAGCTGCCATGTTTGGCAAAGCACCTTGCAGTGATGACATGGAAGGGAACTACTTCACAGAAAACACATTATATAGGATTAAACCTTCCTTAGAAAAGTAAAAAATTTAAGCATACGAACAGCGGAAGTTTTTTTTAACAGCAAAATATTCAAATTTAATGACATGATATACGCACACATCTTATTTCTTAAGCAGACTAAAATGAAAAGACCAAATTAAAAATTAATCAGCCATCTCCAACTGTTTCGGACTCTCAATCCTAAAGAGAACTTTAAGCCAAACAAAAAAAACACTGAAAACTTCTAGTTCACTTTCACATTCCAATGTTCTAAAACAAACAGCAACCATAAATTTGAGCAAGCTTATATATACAAAATGATCAGTAAAGAGACCCGTTAGTGTTGAAGAAAACAGTGAAATTCCTATAGTTTTAATGTTTATAAACACAAAATTAGTCAAAAGCAGAGGAGAATCAGTTTGAATTGAATAGTTCAGCATACCCTTGGAGCTTGAACTGGAGATATTTCATTGTTGAAGTCAAATGGGTTGGTCGATTTTGGTGGCTGTGGAAAGGTTTGCATTGGCTGTAAAAACAAACATTTACAATGAGTTATGGCTAACAGTTAGGTGAGTTAAAATTATGAAACAAAACATAGCGCTATTTATAATCGAATCGGACAGCTAGATACCATTGCATTATTATATTGCATACTGAACCCAAATCCATGAAGGTGACCAGTTTGCCAGCCTGGGCGTGGAACAGAAGATGGATAAGTTGCGGTAAATAGATTCTGCGAACAAAATACAGTTAACCATAAGTTAAAGAAAACCATACTTTAAAAAAAATTGAAAAGAAAGAGAAAGAGAGAGAGATGACGCAAATGAAACCCCATTACCTCTGGTAACTCTTGTCTTCCACTAGGCATAACTTCTGGGGGAGAGGATTGGTTTACCATTCCAGAAGTAATTGCTGGGACAGCTCTTGAGACAGCCTGCGATATTTGTGCAGCTGGTATACTAGAAGGCACTTGTGTATTTGGGTTGATCAATGAATTCCATGGCTGCAAAATTTGCACAGGGAATTGTCATTATAACCATGGAGTTATTGCATATCTGGATGCAGAAAAATGCCATGAAACCCACCTGGTTGCTCAAAGGTCCATTAACTGGTGAAGTGAATGGCTGAGCAGTAGGCTGAACACCAGTAGCAGGATATAATGAATGTTGCTGAGGAAGCATAGTAGGCACGAGTGAGTTAGGGACATTTGATGGCAATACTGATGTCAACACAGGAGCTGCTGCGGGAGCACCACCAGCAGGGAATGCTGTCAAGTTGTTCATTGTTGCAGTTGCTCGAGCACCGATTCCAAATGGTGATATGGGCATGTGCCCTGGCACTGGAGCATTAACAGGAGAAAACATTGTCAAGTTGCTTACAGGTGTGGCTACTGGAGCATTACTGCCAAAATGTAAGATGGATGTTTGCCCTGCAGGTGCGCCAAACGAATTGCTAGAAGATGGTAACACTGACATGTCACCCACGGGTGCAGCAGTTGGGATACTGCCAGAACCAGCTACTCCAGCTGCTTGACCCGGTACGGATGCTGGAACTGACAATCCTAAAAGTACAGACTCCAATGAATTAGCATTGGAAGGAGCTTGAGTCACTTTCAACTCTGTGGTGGGTGTATCAAAACATGCCCAGTTGTCAGCATTTGATGATGTTGGTTGGGAAACCGATTGACCCACAACTGTTTGCTGTGTCTGTGATGCTGTTGCAGTTGGAGGAGGTTCAGGAACAGCATCAAAATCAATTAAACTTCCCAAATTCTCCCTTTTAGGCTCTGCTGGATTCCCATTAGAAGATGCCAAGCTACTGGAAGATGCAGTTCTCTGCAATTAGAAACATTAATGGTGGAAGTTAGTTATTTTCTTCAAGGGAAAATGAACAGGAAAAAGAAACAGAAAAGAAAAGAAAGAAACTCATCATTGCTTTGCAAAATGAAATAGGATTCAAGATGATCAGGTTCTAATTTGAGACATAAAATAATAATAGTGGACACCTAAATTAAATAAGAACTCCAGAGGAAAATCATGAACACTTAAAGGTAAACAATCATCCAAGAAGCACAAATATGGATACAGACACGATACAAGCATGGACATGAATACGACGATTTTTAACAAATGAGGATGTAAACACGGCGAGGATAAGGCAAAAATATATATTTTTTATTAGCTATATAACATCCACAACAAAAGTAATTCAATATACAAAACTAACAAAATATAAGACAGAAGATTTCATAAATTTAGAGATATCGGCTACTTAAATCTAGGTTTGTCTTAATCATATATTTGAAGAAATATGATAAAATAATAGGAAAAGCCACATGGTGTGTTCGACACATATCTTGGAGTGTTCAACGACAAGAAGTATGTGTGTCCAATACATGTCAACTACGAATACAACAACCATTTTGAAGTGCTTCATAGACAATCGCGCAGCCTAAGAAGACAAATTCCTTACCTGTGTGCGTACAGAAGTATCAACAGCTCTGCTACCATCAGCTTTTGGAGGTTCAATAATTCTAAGGGGAGATACATTGTCCCCTAAAATCTCTCTAACAGGCCGGACCATAGGCGGACTGGACACATTGAGATCCTTTTGACGGTCAGGTGACCTTCCTTCAAGCTTAGAACCTCCATCGGAAATTCTACTGCCATTTCCAAATCTATCTTCCCGTCGCCAGTCATTGACTATCTCAGTACGACCAGGACTTTTCCTGAAATCACCATACTGCCTACTTTCTTGATCATATCCTGGACTTCTTCTTTCATCATAACTATTTCTGTAATTTCTATCATCACTTCTTCCACCAGGACTAGGTCTGTCACTATAACGCCTTTCGTATGTATCCTCATATTGTGGACTTCGAGACCCACCCTGATATGTATCCTCTCCATCACCCTGTATAACACAAAAATACATCATTTTAACGACTGAAAACCACTGCATGGCAGAGACTATTTTGTTTTGCATATAATTTCTTATTTCTTTATTTATTTAATTTTTTTTGGGGGGAGGGGGAGCGGCACTCTTACCATCTTCACCCTTGGAGGTTTGTCAAAGCTCCTCTCACCACTATATCTTCTATCCACATAAACATGCTTAATGAAATCCCGAAGTCTCTCAACATTACTGGCAGCAAATGTACGAATCAGAACTATAGTTTTCCCAACGAGCAAAACATAATAATGTATAAACAAGTAACAACCTGCTATCGGGGAGAGAATGACGCTGTAGATCCCATTCCTTGAAATAAATTTCCTTTGCACGCTGTTATACGTAACAGGATTGAGTTTTGATATGATAAATCAGGAAGGTTTATATCAATTGACAAATGAAATTCTATCATTAAGCAGACACTGATCAAATTATCTATTCTTACCGCATTTCCCCCTCCTTGAAGGGCACTAACTTCTTGTGAACTGAATTTAGCCATGGAGACTGACTTTACCCTGTGAGTGAACTCCCGACTGAAATTTAAAATCAATAACTAATTTAGCATTTCACTGAGCAAGTATCACGGTCTATAACATACTAGAAAGCATATCTTTGCCCCCAATTTCTCTTTCTTTTCTAAATAATTATATATCTCTATATAAACTACAAACATATGTCAAGTCTTATGACAAAGATAAACGTAGTACTTACTGTATTCCACTACAGTTTGTGCAAACAAATGTCCAGAAATTGATGCATACATACTGCGGACCCTGTTATGTAAAAAGAAAAAGAAGAAGAAAGTAAGAAAGAAAGAGAATTAGACCATTATTAAAGATTCAATGTTCTTACGAAGATCGGCAGCAATCAGAAATTGTCAACACTACATCGAATAAGTTGGTGTTGTAAAGAACTATCACTTTTAAATTCCAATCAGATGGAACGATAACACCATATGGGATAAGCACTAGAAAAAATAGAATTGCAAAAGGTTCACCAATGGTTCCTTTAGTTGCTAAAACTTCATATTTCCGTATTAGTCCAGGGGAACCAATAAACTCTCTCCCTCACTCCCCTCCCTTCCCTTCCTTTCTTTGCGATAACACTAGTTGCAGTAAGACCTCTACATTCAATGTTCTGTTGATTTTAACTTCCCCAAGTTTGGAATTGTATGAACTTTAACGAGCTCAGTGGTTTGTTCTTGGGTCAACAAGGTTGAAACACCACAACCTGGATGGACTAAATTACTTGAGCTGTCAAGTGATTAGGAATGTTTATTCATCTAAAGAGCTTCACATATATATTAAATAACTTCAACAACATCATGTGAACTATACAAATTTCTTCCAAAAACTAGAAAAAACAATAAACAATTCCCAAGATGCAAAAATAGGTCTCAAGAAGAGCATAAGCCTTCGTTAACAACTTAAGTTGCATAAGGCTATCAGCATTATATATTCACCCAATAAACTAGGCTGCTAATTAAAATTTACTGCACAATAAATGTAACTCAGAATAGAAGAATTGCACATGCTACAATATATTACAGAGGCACCATTTCATTCTAGGTAATTAGGCAAAAATACCCAAAAATTCCAATATTAACCATTTGGTTATCCTTGATTTGGAGATTAGAACCACTATAAATCTGATATGGATATACAAGCAAACCCCAAGAATATTAGGACCCTAATAACATGGCTTGGAAGAAAGATCACAAGAACGAAAATTTAATTTCCACAGTTATTAAAGTGACAAATTTAAACTACAGTTGAAACATTGATTAATGATGCAAGGAAAAAAAATATTAATTGCAGGAATTTAGAAATGTTCTGGTGCGGCACATTTATTAATTGTGTTTGCCAACTGGTATGTCAGCTTCTCAAAAGGAATGGTATCTACCTCTCTGGTAAATGTTGGACCTCAATGTTAGTTGTCCCAAATAATATTTCCCACACATCAACCTTTACCTTCTTAGATCTTGATCAAGAACTGACAACTCTTTGAAACCTCTGGAAGTGTCTTGCAAGCCATGTTTAAGAGATCAGCTCTATACTGGCGGGCAGGTTCCAGCCAAAACATACCATTTAGAAGGGAAAATGGTACAGAACGGTGAGTCTTTCCAAAAAATATTTCCGCCAATTTCCACTACTTCTCAACCTGTTTCAGATTTTCTTAAACTTCAGGTCATTTCCCGGTGTTCCATTAGAATGCCTGTTTCAAGTTATATTTGGGTTTTCAAGTTATATTTGGGTCGCTCAATGCCGAGAAGTAGACTGTGAGAGATTGGGGAGGTAAACAGATAAAAGAGCTAAAGATACAGGAGTGTCGGCAACAATTGAAAGGATTGGTGCAGATAACAACAAGAGGAATTGTGGAAGATGAACAAAGTAATCAAGAAGAACAGAGTTTCTATTCCTCTCAGAAATGGCTTGCACTGTAGTTTTATTTAAAAAAAACACGTAAAAATTTTCCCTTTTAATACAATCATGTGTGAGTGTATATGAGCATGCATATAAACGAAAATGGAAGGGATGATAAAATATATATTTTAAACAAAGAATTAAGTCAGTAAGTATTGTTCTTTCTGGTAAAATTCGTGTATATCACATAAGGGTTGGATTTAAACTTGATTTCAACTTCATTAGTAAAATAATGGAATTGAGACTAAAATCAAATGCAATATTAAGAAGTACCACGGTTACTAAATGAATTTCTTTCTAGCAAAAAAAGAAAATTATAAGTCAAGTAGGTAATACTTTATTGTGTATAATAAATTTTATACATGTTTGACAAATATGTATATTTTTATAACGTTAAATTTGAAATAGTACACCAAAACATATCAATAGGTACCATACTAATAACAAAACCAACACACTATCCGGCACGGAATCTACAACTATGTTGCATGACTTATATGTTTGAACGCGACTATTAGCGTGAAATACGAACATAATAGTGGAAAAGCACGACAAGATCCAAAACACATTAGCTCCTAGCAGGATTAAAATGACCATCAGATTCATAACAAGGTTATCATAGCAAATTTTCATCCTTCAGTAATAAATTCAAGTATTGCAGCTTATAACAAGTTAAGGCGGTTTGTTTTCAAAGGGGCTGCCATATCAAATACAACACAAGAAAAAGACCCAAACATGACACGAATATCGTCAATTCGAACGCCAAATTACTAAGAGAAAGCACGAACCCGACACGAAACGAATACATTCTCTCAAAATTGACACAATTGGATCTGGTTTTGAAATAAATTATTTTTTCAACACATTAATTAAATTTTAAGACATTTAATATAGACACAAAGTATAAACCCAAAAATGACACGATTGCTATCCTATTTCAACTCACATTATTTATTTTGTATGTTGCAGGGACATTTTAAAATAGGCTAGCACTACTAACAAACACAGCCAGACTTTGGAATGAGTTTAGAATATGCATCACACACACATTGTGTTTGCCACATATCTAATTAGCAAATCCCCTGGAGGATAAGAATAACACATCTTATCATCACTAGCAATTCCAAGAGCACTCTCAATATCTTCTGGTTCTTTTCTGTAAGAAACAAAATATTATTAAGAAAAAATAGAAGAGTACATGAAATAAGAACAAGCAGTCCTCAAAAGAGAAATCCATAGGGAACTAAATGATGTAAATAGCCAATCAATTCCCTTGAATTAAGGACAAGGGAAGATCTGAAAACTGTATAGTAATTGTACTCCAAAAAGATGCAAAGAAGTCAATCTTTTCCCAGAAGCTGGAAACATCTCCCTGCTTGTCCTCAAAAATTCTAGCATTTCTCTCCTTCCAAATAACCTACAAAGTAGCTGCCACCACATGCCTCCACAGAATTCTTGCTTTCTTCTTGTAATCAAAGCCCAAAATCAATAACAATCATGTCAAGACAAGAAGCCGGAGCAACCAATTCATATACAAAATAGAAAAAAGCCTCCTCCATAAGGCTTCTTGTTTGAGAACTCAAAAATGAACATTATTTCCATGAAGCACAAATTAAGTTACAGTCCCCAATAAACCTATGGGTACAATGATGAAACGGCATTGGATAACCTTTACATTTTGATTGATATCACCGTGTACCCTATCCTACAATTAGGATGACAAATAACTTTGTAACCAAGAAATGTTGCACAAGAGCACATAAATAAGCGCATGTAACATCACCAGCACTTCAAAATATCCGAATAAACTCATTGGCAATTGACAAAAGAGCTACAACAGTCACTCAAAACGAAGCTATATTTATTACAACCTAACATCTTGTAAGGGAATAAGAATGGAATGCTTGATGCCGATGCAGCACATTTTTTTCCTTCCATTTCAATGCAAAAGGACTACTGATCAGCAGCTTTTATCATGTCAATCAGAAAAAAGCATTTACCATTTCCTTTTTAACGAGAAATGCAGCACTCGTGTTTGACCATTCATAACCAACAATGAGATAAAGAAATTATAAAATTACCAATGGATTGTCACTCAATTGGAATCAAAACAACCATATAAAGCAAAGAAAGTTGAAGGCACAAAATAAGCATACCAAGCTATTACAGTTAATACACCGTCGATTATCAGGAAGCTTGAGAAGATTCCGTATAATTCGCTCATTTTTCTCATCCTCCTTCACTCGATTCGCCATTCTGCCGCGCCAAACTCAAATCAAAACCCTACATCACAACCACCGACACAAACAGCACATAAATCCAACACAATTCATTGCAAATCACATCAAAACAATCAGAAACAGCGACGAACTCACAAACTCCACGTTAACCAATCAAAATTCACACTCGAAGAGAATCGGATCTGAAGGATCACATCAATGGAACTCCAACAACACAGTCACAAGCCCCGCGCACACTTAAATCCATAAAATTACTTGAATACGAAAATAAAACCCTAGAAACTGACCTGATCGCTTCTGTGGAGTGGGGAGAGAGATAGATCGGTGGAGGATTCGGAGACGACTGCTTTAGACAGCCAACGTCGTATTGGTTTAGGGGGTGGAGTCCTGCCTTTTCTGAAAATGTAGAGAGAGAGAGAGAAAAAAAGTTAGGGGATTTTACTGCATCCGCGCGGACAAAAGAAAGGGCTGCTCTGTCCGCTGGGAATGACCTGGATTGACGGTTCCGTCTGGTCGATAATTGGACTAAAAAAATTTGCAGCAGTCGTAAGTGGCGACTGGTGTTGGCAACTTGGGGGTGTTTAGTGAAACCAAAATCAACGAAAAATAATAAAAAATATAGTTTAAATGATATTTAAAGTATTTAGTGATAAATTATATATTTTAGAGATAAATAATAAAAATAACAAAAAAAATAAAATAATATAATTTAAGTGATATTGAGGTGTTTAGTGATAAATGATATTTTTTAAAAAATAAATAATAAAAAATATTTACTTTTATAGAAAAATCTGTCGAAATAATTTTAAAATCCTTTTAAAAAAATATTGACATTTGGTAGTTTGAATGGCTGTGGTTCTATTAAAAAAAATTATAACTATTTTATTAATTAAATTCAAATTATGACATTTTTTTTTAAATTGTAATAGATGTAAATATATAAAAAATAATAAAAGAATTTTTTTAGAGTTTTATATGGTGCCGAACGACCCTTAATCAGCCTCTGTCGTAAATTACGTATTTACCCAACAGGAATTTTCTTTCTTTGTAAATTACGTGAACGACCTGAATATTTAGCCAAAACCAGCACAGGAACATTGAATTTTTTTTCCTCAGTAATTGATAAAAATATTATAATTCTGTAAATTATGTATACTTACTCAATTTTTCTATTAATTTTTAATCAACCTATTAATTAAATGTTAAAATTTGTAGTGTTATAACTTTGAACAAAAAAAAAATAATGAAATAAAAAACAAAAATTGTAATATAAAAATGATGCACTTTATATAGAATTAGTATTTACCCGAGTCAAATGTACAAGAATGAAAAATTAGTAGCAACTATTGATCTTATTTGTATATAATAATAATCGTCGATCTAACACATAAATGTCAAATCAATAACTTGATTTGTTATATAGATGATGATAAGAGAATTAATTAATAAAAATGTAAAAATTATTCTATATAAAAAAAATAGCATAAAATTCCTGCATCCTCTCTAATCGTTAGAATTTAGGACCCGATTAGATGCGGTAAAAATTTTAGGGGATGATTTATGAAAGGTGTATAAAATAATAAGGGGTATTATTTATGGAGGGTGGGCTCACATTAATGTGATGCTTATGAAGGGTGGATAAAAAATAGTTGGTTCGGATGGAGTATTAAGAAAGGGTAATAAATAGTATTTGGTTTGGATAATTTTTTAAAAATTATGTATAAGGATAAATATATGATGTAAAAATCGTTAAATAACTTTTTTTCCCTTGTGCCTGATAGAGATATAGAGTAAAAATTATGTTTTATGTTATGTTGGATATTTTAATGGGAATTTCTTTTGAGCAAGTTATGCCATTTATAATATTTGTGCATGTGTCTAATATTCACAAAGAGTATTTGATCTAGTGTGTAGAGTACGGCTTACACACAGAAGACTAGATCATCGGTTCTTT
>JAVXUM010000021.1:21880723-21893993 GCA_035590655.1 Pouteria glomerata
TTATCGTCAGCTGGTTGGAAGTCTTGTCTATCTTATTGTTACTCGGCCCGATATTGCATATGCTGTTCATATTGTCAGTCAGTTTATGTCAGCCCCTCGATCAGTTTATTATGCTGCAGTTCTTTGTATTATGCGATACATTAAAGGCACTTTATTTTATGGACTTCATTATTTTTCTCAGACATCTCTTGATCTTCGGGCCTACACCGATGCTGATTGGGCTGGTGATCCAACTGATCAGCGCTCTACCACTGCATTTTATTTTTTCCTAGGAGACTTTCTAATCTCATGGCGCAACAAGAAACAAACTGTCACAAATTGCTCACAATGATATTTTCCATGAACGCACAAAACACATAAAAATCGACTGTCATTTTGTGCGCTAACATGTGACACAGGGTACCATACAGCTTATTCACGTGACATCCATTGTGCAAATTGCCGATTTGTTTACAAAAGCACTCCCTCTTGGAAGATTTCACGAATTAGTCTCCAAACTCAAGTTGGTCTCTTCTGTACCTCCTTGAGTTTGCGGGGGCATGTTAAAAATATTATAATGTACATATTATTCTCTAATATATTTAGTTACCTTACTTAGATAGTAATTTATTCAGTTTCCTTATTCAAATGAATTGTAGGTCTATAAATATGTATATATTCTACACATTAATTCAATTCATCAATTATTTTGTCTAGAATTTCTTTTTTACTTTTCATATTTTAACAGATAGATGCGAGTTAAATACCAAAAAAATTATTCAAATTACATTTTTTTATTATTTTTAGATACTCCAAATGCACCATAAATAGTCAAGAGTCTTAGTTAAGGTATTATGTATTCAACTATCGATGGACCGTCCTAACTGCGCATTAACTTTGGAATTTATAACATAATTTAAAAATTTTCAAGGGTAATCAATATAATTTTCACCCCCCCCCAAAAAGAATAGTTAGAAATATTTTCTACATGGACACCATTTGGTGTGCCCAAAAATTAAAAAAAATTAAAATTTTTTAAAAATTACGAACTTATAACTTGTTTCATTTTATCTCACTTTCTATCACTATAAATACGCTCATATATCTTAATTTATATCCCTATACTTGTTCCTTCAATTTATTAGAGAAAAAAATTGTAAATCTACCCAACGGAAGAAGTTCTAATCGATTCTTAAAAATATCAATTGTTAAAGTAGTAATTTTTTTTTTAAATTAATCGAAATATGCAGAAATTAACATGAATATTACAAGTTATCAAATTAGCTCAAATACCCTAAAGACATGTTGTTTTGGGGGTAATAGGGTAAAGATTTCTGGGGTAATTTTTACTTTTTATTACAATATTTGGATGGAGGTAATAATTATTCTGGGAATAACTGTTACTCTCATATGGGGATAAATTTTCACCCTGAAAGAGGTAAGTAACAAAAGGTAATGAAAATTTTTTATCCTTTTCTCATTACCCTCGTAAGATATATCTTTACAATTAACTTTTTATCCTTTCAAAACATTTGACATTCTAAACGTGATATAATTATTAGCGGATAATATTTATTTTTTCATTCCAAACATAAGTATTATAAGTTTGTTACTCTTATTTAGATAATAATTATTCTCGTAATCTTTTACTTCTAAATTTTTTATTTCGTATCAAACATTTACTGAGTTATAAAAAAAATGTAATCAAATTTTCAAATTTAATCCAACCAGCATGATATGTATTCACTGAATCATGTCAGGACCGTTGAACCAATTATACTTTTTCTCATTATTTAATATTAGCACACGCGTAACATATTAATTCCCACAGTTAAATAAAATAAAACATTAATGTTGAATGTGAACCACCGACCCACTTTCTAACCGACTTTGGTGACAAATTTTTGGATTAGTTGTGGGAAGAATTTTGGACGGCGAAGACGTGTCCTTTGCGAAGCGGTAGTCCGTAGTTGTGTCCCAATGCGAGCGCATCAATTTCACACCACTCTTTTGAATCCAATCCTTGACCCCCACCCAAAGGAAAAAAAGTTGCCAACATTCGCATTCCAAATGGCAGTGAAAGTCTCGTTGACGAAGTCTTTTTTGGGTGATTCGTCTCCCAAGTCTCCGACGCGTGGTGAACGTTCACGCTTTCGTGTGATTCCACGACGACTTAGAATCTTATTTATTTCTTTTTAAATTTTTGAAAAACGTGAGCTGAAATTAAAAGACAATTCACTCGCAATATAGAATCTTGGTAAATATAGATTTGAATTAGAGTTATTAACGTTGAACTCAAACTTAGTCACTGCTTGATTTGTTAAAAAATAAAAAAAAAATTTAAAATTTTTAAAAATCTTTAAAAAATTTTTAAACTTATTTCACTGTACGAATTACGAACTCATAACCTATCTTACTTTATCTCATTTTATCACACTTTTTATCACTCCAAACACACCCTTAATTAAAAAAAAAAATTTTGAATTTGAGATAACTTTACGAATTAATTTAAAAATTCAAAATAATGTAGTTTTAATTTACACTATATTGGGGGTGTTTGGGGCTCTAAAAAACACTGAAAAACTTCAAAAAATTCTCAAAAATTATTAAAAATTCTAAAATTCTCTACAACTTTTTACACATTCATACCTATTACAACTCTAGAAAAAATTACATAACTCGAGTTCGATTAATAGAATAGCTGTAATTTTTTTTTAATGTGACTACCGTTATTTAAACTATCAAACAAGACCCATTGTCAATATTTTTTGAATAAATTTGAAAATCGTTTCGATGGATTTCAAATCCGTTCCGACGGATTTCTTAACTTTTTGTTAATATCTTTTACTATTCATCTCTGAAAAACATGGTTTACCACCGAATACCTAGATATTACTCAAACCACATTTTTTATTATTTTTCGTTACTCCAAACACCCCCATTATGTTATTAAGTCGATTGAGGAGATTTTGAATTGAATTACTTTTTTTATATTCGAACTCGAATTTAATTCTAAACAAGTGATAAATTGAACTCATTAAGATTATAATTAGATCTAAATTTAATATTGTTTAAAGCTTATTTTAAGTAAATTAATTAAAAAAAACTCTCTTTACGACAACTTCGAAATATCTATCCTAATCGTTAGATAATCAATGTACAATACACGATGCTTAAGCTCCATTTGGGATTAGTAGGTTCTTAATTTTTCACTACTCAATTTTTTAATTTTTTTAATTTTTTTAATAATCAAATTTATTCTCATACATTTAATTTAATTTTTTGAATTATGAAAAATAAAATTTATACTTTCAACAATTATATGTTTCAACACTGGAGTTGTGAGTTAAAATACTAATTCAACTATATTGGTAAATCTCAACAGTAAATTCAATGAAATTAAGGTTGTATGTCACTATTTTAATGAATTATTTTATAATAATAACATATTTGTTGTTTATAATGTGGCATTAAAGCGGTGTTACCTCATGGACTTCATTAAATATTTGTGCTTGATATATATATGTTTGGAAACTTTAAAAAACACATTTATATTGATAAAAAAATATTAATATCAAAATAATTAATTTCAAATGTACAATTATTAATGCACAAATGGGCATAGTCCGAGTAATTGATAAATAAAGTAACGTTTGGAATTTCACTTTTGTCAAAAATTGTAGAAATTAATGGAAAGTGTAAAAAGTTCAAAAATTAAAAAAATTAAAATTTCTTCATAAAATTTGGGGATTTAAACGAGCTCCAGATATTTTTAAATTTATATTAAATATTTTTAGCATTACGTTAAAATATATTTGTTTTTAAATCTTTTTATTTTTTTATAGTAAAAAATTCATTACAGAAACTGAAATATAAATATCAAAAGTTTTGATTTTCTTGAAATTTAAGTTATTAAATTTAAATTATTAATTATTATTTTAATTAAATAAAATTAAATTATTAAACAACTTAAAGAAAATCAAGACATTTTATATTTCACATTTCAGTTCGTACAAGAATCCACCGCAATCCCGTTTTTTCCACCGCGGGTTACATCAAGCGATCCACATCATGCTGTAACCATAATTTATGATCGTATGATTTTCATAAATTTTACAATTAATTAACTTAAAAAAGTGTACATAAGGAGATCAAATATGGAAAAAAAATAGTTTACGATAGTAAAGATGCAGTATTCCACGCGCTAAAGTTGAGCGTGAAGAAGACGCACGAATCAGAATTGGGAGAGGCCCTTTTTGTACTTTGAGCTCCGCATCAACTACTCCCTCTTTTTTAACTGAATCGGATCCTCTCACGCGGCAAGAAGCACGCGTGGGTCTGAAATTCCTCTTTCGCCTCAAAAGCGTGAACGCAATTCCAAGAGCAAATTGGGAAGACCCCTCGGAGCCAACTAACAACGAAGTTTCGCTCAGGGAGAGAGAGAAGATTCATTACCCTCCAAACCCCAAAACCTCTTCGTTCTTTGCTCCGTCAAAACCCTAGATTCGTCTTTCTTTCTGTCTCCCCGCATTCTTGTCAGGTACTGTGTTCAGATTACTTCTCTCTCTTCATTGTTTAATGTATTTGTATATCATAATCATTACATGCTCAGATCCGCCGTTGTTTGTACGTAATGAGTTATACGCAGCCTTCCCGTTGATTTGCTTGACATTTTGTGTGTGAATTTGTGCGTGTATTTTGGGTACATGGTTGCCCCAATTTCAATGGCTCTGGTTGTTGCGATGTTGATATTGAGTCCGCAGGAGCTGTTTAGATCCATGTTGTGGTTAATTTGAGCAATGTATGCAGATTAATATGCGAATGACTGTTAAAAATGCTAAATGCACGTGTGTTGTGGTTGTTACTTGCTATAGTTCTGGATTGATGGGTTTTCTTTTAGATGGCTTTAATGTTTGGAGCCAGTATGTTTTTGATGCTGTAAAGACTGAATTTACAGCTCAATGAATGTATTGGAGGTGTATGGCTTGTGTATATGTTAAGTATTGCCCTGTTGGGTGTTTATTTTCAGTTATTTGTTTAATATAAGGCTGTCCAGAACCCAATTTCATCAAACTTTTTAGTTGCAGCATGTTACATGAATATTATGGATTGTCATATTTACTGTACTCATTATTCAACCCTTTTTCCTAAATGAATTTTCTTATCTCACATAAAGAAAAAAGATTCTTCTCTCTCTCTCTCTCTCTCTCTCTCTCTCTCTCTCTCTCTATGTGTGTGTGTATATATATATATATCTATCTTTTTCTCTTTCTCTGTCCAAGAATATGCCTATTGAGTTGGATTTATGATCACACTGAGGTTTTCATCCCAATTCATTCTCATAGGGAGGGTGTGTTCGACCTTCTAACTTCAAAATCATGGACTTGGAAGATAAAATTCTTTCCAAAGGTAAGACCTTGATACTTTCTTCACGCCCAAAGTTTTTGCAGTTGCTTTTGTTTCTGTTTTTGTCCTAGAATTGTGAAAAATTGAAAGGGGCGTAATTGATATGGATGTTGCCTAGAATACTGAATTTATTACTGCTAATCTACTTAGTTTGAGAGACTTTTGAATTAATAGTTTGAGACACTTTTGAATTAATGCTGTACATCTTACGAGGTTCTGACGAGGCCAGTTAATATGAACACACATCAACTTGTGTATGAAGAAGATATTAGTTCTTTGAAGCATCCTTCTCTGCTTTAGATGTGTTTAAAATTTTCTTGTGAAAGATGAATTCAAGAGATTAGAAGTTAAAATTTTCATACGAAAGATGAATTCTAGTGATTGAAAGTTCCTTGTTATGAAATATATGGAGTTCTGAATTATGCGTTCGAATCCTAAAAATTGAGGTAGTTTGGTGGTGATTGTGGCTGTTGTGGTGGCAGTGATGGGAAATGCATGACTTATTTCTGGTGATTAGAATGGAATTGCTGAATTTTTGCACGGCCAGAATTCTTGTTTGTATGAGGAGTTATGAACGTCTCTCCTATGGACTCGTGTGGCAAGATTCGACACCTTAAAATTCCTCCTTTCAATTAATTGAGGATTGGAAATGCATTTCAATGTTGAAGAAAACAATGATAGAAAAAAACAAATTCTAAATTCATTGTAACTGCTAAAATTTTTTTTCCATGTCCCTCATCCTTGTTATCTGGTTATTATTTTGGTAGTTGGTTTCAAGTGTTGGGTTTACTTGTCATTTTCTCTTGGTGGTTGTTCTCTTGTTTGTGCATTTTTTCATTGGGTTCTCTCTTTCTCTCAAACGTTCAAGGAGATCCTCGTGGTGTTATGTGTCTCCAATCTCAATTTCTTTCTTTATTTTATTTTATTTTATTTGGTAGAAACATATTCAAAGAAATGATGATTAAAGAAACAAATTCAATGATTATATGAGATTATCTTATGATGTATTTCCACAGTTAGATTCTCGGTTCTTGTGATGGTAGTCCTGTGGTTTTCTTTAATTCATCTAGGGGCCTTTATTGGGTAGATCTTTTGCTGTTATTGTTTCCATCGGGGATTGCAAGCTTTAGGTAAGCTTGTTGACAGAGTAGTTCAAGGATGATTTATTGATGTTCTTGTTGTGGGGAATGATTTTACCACTTAAGTAGTGGTTTCACATATTTTATTAGCAAATGATTCCATGATATTTGTGGAAATTTCTTTTGCAGATGGGTTATTTGAGGTGTGTTTTACTTTATTTTAAAGTAGTATTCGGATTGGCAGTCAACCTAGGTAAATCGTAGTGGATATCGGTGGGAAAGGTGCACAATGTAGAGGAGTTGGCTTTTGTAATGGCGTGCAAGATATGATCCTTCCATCTTCATTCCTGTGGCTTCTCTTGGCCTTTTCCTTTAAGGCAAAGAGCGTTTGGGATGATGTGTTTGAAAAAGTTCAACAAAGAGTTTTTGGGTGGACGAAAGTTGTCGAAAGGTGCAAAAAGTACTCTTATAAAGAGAACATTGTCTAATATGCCTTCACATCTCACGTCTCTATTCCTTTTGTTAGGGTCAGTGGAAAAAAATTTGGAGAGGCTTCTAAGGGATTTGCTTTACGGGAAAGATGGGGAATGCTATTAAGTATCATTTAGTAAATTGGAGAATAGTGTGCTTGCCGATTAGGGAGGGAGGTGTGGGAATTTGAAGGCTACAAATTTTTAAGGAATCCTAGTTGAGGATTTCGTTATGATGATTTGCTTATGAGGGGAATAAATCGTTGCAAATGGTTGTGATTGCTAAATATGGAACTTTTTGAGGGGAGTGGTCTACACATGATGACGAAGGGTCTTATAACATAAGTTTATGAAAAGGCATTTGTAGATGGGGTGTGCTTAGGAAGTTCATTTTCTTTGAAGTGGGGAGAGGAAATTAGGTGAAATTATGGAGTTTCCCGTAGTTAGAGGGAAAACAGTTGAAGGCTATTTTTTCAGATATTTTTTTATGTCTACGAATATCCGACAAAAATGTGAAAAAGGAAAACAATGGGTTTGAATGATGAATCATTGGTGAGGAGTGTGGTTAGAAAGCAAAAATTCTTCTCCCTAGATTCATATTAGTCCACAAAGTTTTCATCTTATTGGATCTCTCACAATCATAGAGCTGTGTTTAATTTCAGTTTGCATAAAATTGATACAAGTATGAAGATGGAGATCAATTTCAGGTCCTTGAGGAATTTTGGGAAAGCCCTTGTTTCAGACATTGATTTGGGATAAAACGATCCTGGAAGCAATTTTTTGGGAACAAATGGATCTGTATCGTACATACATAGTGTATATAACTCTGTTTGAGGATGATGAATGTAATATTACAATATTACTATCTTATTATAGTCACTTGGTGGGCACATGGATTTTTAACAAATGCTGGACTGGAGGATCGAACTGGAACTTGACCAAAACTGCAAGGGTTTGATTATTCAAATTAGAACTATAAGGATTAAAGTGGGACACGGTGTAAAATATAGGAATGATTTTTGTAATTTACCCTTTTTTGCTACTCAGTTTATCAAGTGGCCATCTCACACCACATAGAATTAGTTTCTTCAATCGAATCGTGATGATGATATGAGAAGTAATCTTAGTTACACTCAAAGATAAGGTGATCACATCATAGCTGAAATGGTATTGAACATGTTTAACAAATAATAGCTACATTGTTATGTGGGTTGTAGGGCTTAATTCTGAATCTGTAGAAGTAATGAGGTAAATCCACGGATATTGGTAGTTGAGAAAAAAATTGGTGGACTACAAGATGTGGGGCGGTGAGATGTAACAGTGAAGTAATGCATTAGACTTAAACTCCATTTGGATAAAAGTCGATTTCATGGATTTGCTCTAAACTTCTGGAAATTATAATTGACTGCTGTAAGTAAGTTGAGAACTAGTTTGTTATGATATTGTACAACTTGAACTATAAATCATAAGGATTTCAAATAGCTACTTTTACATGATGATTTTAAATCCACTCCATCATTATACATGATGACACACTCTCAATTTCATGTAGAAATCCACTCAAATCCATCACTATACATGATTTCCACTCTTGCATTATTGTCAAAAGCTATTATCTCAAATCAATTAAAGAGCACTTTTTTGGGCTTTTTATATGGTTGGGCGTCCGGGGGCGAAGAGACGGATGTTCAAAGTTTTTTGTACTATATTGATCACATGTTACCATTTAACAGGTTTTTTGTCCTACGTCTATGTAGTTAGAGGGGTCAGTTGGGGTGGTAGCTCCTTGATGCTTTTCTTAATACAATTTATTTATTCATCAAATAAGTGAATACAAATGCAACCTTATAATATTAGTGTGGCTTTGATTCCCTTTCTGCATATTGAATTAGAATTTGTTACCATGTAATATTAGTGCATTTATTAGTGAAACAATCATATGGTAAGAAATTTATTTTCCCTTCTATTTTTGTGACCAAAGAAATACTTACCACGTGTTTATAGTTAGATAATTTAGTACTGTAATTGTCTCCTCTATGGAAACTTTGGCCAAGATATGGCGACAAATAGAGCAGTAGATACATAAACCAAAGAAGAGACTAGACACTTGTTATAAATGGGATCTATGCAATGTATTTTGGAGTTAAATGAAAAATCCAAAATTGTTGAGTGACCATATCTGGATACATAAAAACCACAGCAAGAAAACGTGGTGGAATATGCATGGGAAGTTATTCAGTAGCCATTTATGACATCTATGATAAATATTGCAAATCTTTAGTGATTACAATATAGGACACCCAGATTTACGTAGTTGTTTGTAATTTGTTGAACATATGGGGGTGTAGTGTATAGTTTAGATGGAAAGGCTTTAACGTTTGTGGTGCCTTTCAAATAGGGTTGCACACCCTTAATGCTTTTAATACAGCATATATATATTGAAAAAAGAAAGATCTAGAAACCTTTTGTGAACTCATCCAAACCTTTTGTGGGCATGCTGAGGTTTTTTCCTGTATTGTTGGCAGCTGATATATATAAATAGTATGTATTAAATCATTATGAAAAGTGTTCAATCATGCCTTCTATAATATTCTCAAAACACATCAAAAGTTTTTCCACCATTGTACAAAATTCCCTTGGTTTTCGGAAAACTGTAGTCATGGCCCTGTGGATAAAAGAAGTTACCAAACAGATGGTCTTTTGGTGTCTTCGAAGGATTGTATCCATTTAGTTATTGTGAAAGGCCCATTAATGCATTGGATTTTGACTGAATCTGTCCAAATTGTCACCTTTACTTGGTGCGGTTTCCACCTAGAGACTTGCCAACATTCTATTTCTAGCTGATCCATCAACAATTGTGTGTGTGGTGATTCGATCCATTAATAACCTGATCTTATAATTATTGCTGGGAATACGTGTAATTTTTGAACCAAATGATGATTAGTGATCCAATTATTGGTATAAAAGCCATACAAGACAGAGAGTAGGTTCTGAAGGGTTCTTTCCAAACCCTAGCAGCGCCGGCTTCATCGAGTCTGCATCTGCTCCACATCAGTTGGTGGATGTGTTCCAGCTTTGATTCTTCTTGGTTAATCTTCCCTTTTCCTCCCTTTTCATTCCGATTGGAGTGTGATTGAGGTTGTGCTATCAGTTTGATGCTGTTCATCAAAGTTCTGTTTGTACTTTTTTTTCACTTTCCTTTTTCATATTGGTCAATTTGTTTTTGTTTTGCTGCAGAGGTTGTTCGCTTACTATGGTTTCTGTAAATCTTCTTTTTTGATGGTAAGAAGAAATAATCTCTGTTTCTTCTTTTGTGAAACGTTTCCTATGCTCTTGCATTAGATAATTTGCTTTTTTGGTTTTTGGTTCTTGATAGTTCAATGTAGAATGTGTTCTGTTTCAAGGTCTCACGTATTGTTATTGATG
The DNA here is from genome assembly GCA_035590655.1 of Pouteria glomerata. Taxonomy (NCBI): domain Eukaryota; kingdom Viridiplantae; phylum Streptophyta; class Magnoliopsida; order Ericales; family Sapotaceae; genus Pouteria; species Pouteria glomerata. Next base: position 21,891,084 of record JAVXUM010000021.1, read on the forward strand.
CCAGTATAACGAATAGAAATGATATGTGGTTTTTTCTCCCAATGTATAAGATTCTTTCAGATAGACCTAATACAGCTTGAAACAGTTCTTCTGAATCCTAAAATTCAGCAAGGAACCACATATAACTGTCATTACACTAAATAATTGTGTTTATCATCTGTTTCTTGTACAAGGGAAAATATATATTTATGTACAAAGTAATCTAAAATAGCCGGGATTAAATTTATTGTTTTTCTATTTCATTATTCTTAAAGTGTTTTTGCTTTAAAAGTCCTCCCCCTTCCTTCAACTTGTTGATGTTTCGTTTACTGTTTAGCAGTTTGCTCTCCACTGTCCCTCTTTGTATGTTTCTTTCTCACTTAATGAGAAGTTTCCTAAATCACGGTGATTATTCTACTTCCCTTTCTCATGTGTTCATCCCATAACCATAGTTGATGGTGGTAATTGTCAGATAGTTTTGGGACTTGCTATCAGTGTATTTGAACAGTTGATCCCGTGCATGGTTCCTTCTGGTGCTCTTAATTTGTACCTCTGAAATAATTGGCAGGTGCATTTAGATGAAAACTAGGTAGAAATTAGCAACAACGCTCTTATAAGCTAATTCATTAGCATAATCTAGAATTGGATGGTTTCGCATTATTTGAATTGAGATTGATGAGAATTATTTTTCTCATTGTTTGTGGAGAGTAATATTGGATTATGTGTGGGTTTCTTGTCATTATACAATGTAACTGCATCTGTCATTTATGGCAGTGAAAGTTATCTTATTTGGTTACACAAATTCCTAACGTACTATTTGTGTGAGTAGCTTTACTAACCAATGAATCTCCAAATGGAAGGCAAGATAATCGACACAACTGTACTGATCTCATCAAATTGGCTGATCCAACGCTGCTAAACTTTGTATCTGGGTGTGTTTTTCTGTGTTGATCCATGTGGTTACTTGTAGCTAGCCAGAAAGTGGATGAGTTCTGAAGAAGAGATGATGTTGCATGCATTTTGAACATGCAAAGTTTACTTCAATGTTGGACAGATTAATTCCGTTTCATTTGTCACAATATCAATTTGTTACCATGATGCTATGTTTTACACTTATAATCTTTGATTTGATTTCGTTTCTGTATTTCTGGCCTTGAGCCATTTTCTCATTTTTCAGTTGGTATGTTTTTTCTACCAGTTTCTGGTGTTCAAAGTCTTTCTTCCAGTGTGCAAAGCACCCCTGAGAGAAATGGACACTCAGATGATGCATCAAGAAGCCCAGAACTTATCCAAGACTTTCTGAAATCAGGCCCAAGAAAGGACCTTTTCCGAACTTGCTTTGATAAGGAAAAGAAATGCAAAGCTTCATCTAAGCGCAAAATGATGGAACAGCCTCCAAAAATAAGCAAGAAGATTTTGAAGAATCAGGAGGCAAGAAAAGCATCTTTAAGTGCAAAGGATCAGCCTCTTCCTAGGAAACACCAGAGAAAGGGGGAAAACCCTGTTCGAATTCCACCTACTACAGAACACACTCCATATACGAATTCTTGGATCTGTAAAAATTCTGCATGTAAAGCCACTCTGTCTATAGATGATTCATTTTGCAAGAGGTGTTCTTGTTGCATCTGTCACTTATTTGATGACAACAAGGATCCTAGTCTTTGGTTGGTATGCACATCTGAGTCTGGTAAAAGAGACTCGTGTGGTTTATCTTGTCATATTGAATGTGCACTTCAGCGTGAAAAAGTTGGGGTTGTTGATCTTGGGCAATTAATGCAGCTAGATGGGAGTTATTGCTGTGCGTCATGTGGTAAAGTTTCAGGGATTCTTGGGTGAGTATCTTGTCTGCACTTTGTCCCTATGAAATTGCATACAGGAGACGCCCCAACCCAAAACACACTAAAAAGGGAATTAAAAAGGGAAAATGAAGAAGAAATGAAAAGAAAGAGAGAGATAGAAAAAATGCGTGGTTTGAGCAAGATTTAGAATGCCTTTGCTTCCATCAATTTATATGCTTTTATTCTTAAGAATACACATGAATTTTGTTCCACCCGTTCTGTTCAGTGTGGAAAGAACTTGGCATTGAACTTCTTTTTGTGTTTTACTTGCTCGAAACTGACTTTTTAAAAAAGGCACACACTGTCTTGTCAATCAAAATGGTTGATAGTAAGCAAGTATATTTCCCTTGGATTGTATCTTGGGCTTCAATAGAGCTAATAAGATCAAGTCGAGAGCAGTGAAATGTAAATAATTTGATTTCTCTTTAGTAGATTTTGAGCCTGATTGGTGTAATTATGTTAATGTTGGCAGATGTTGGAAAAAGCAATTGAATGTAGCAAAGGATGCCCGCCGGGTTGATGTCCTCTGCTATAGGATATTTTTGAGTTACAGGCTCCTGGATGGGACTTCCAGGTTTAAAGAGCTGCACGAAATTGTTAGTGATGCCAAGGCCAAGTTAGAAACAGAAGTGGGTCCAGTGAATGGAGTGTCAGCCAAGATGGCACGAGGCATTGCCAGCAGACTCTCTGTTGCAGGTGAAGTGCAGAAACTATGTTCTCTGGCAATTGACAAAGCGGATGAATGGCTGGCTGCCATTTCTAACCCAAATCCAAACCCAAACCCAACCTGTAGAGGTAATTGCACTAGAAAACAGTTTCATGATTCCATCTTCTTTTCTAATTTTGCTTGAAAAGAGTTTTACTATATATTCACTTACATGACTTTTTCTTTTTTTTTCCTCCCTTCCCCCTCGACAGAGGGCTCACTTCCTGCGGCTTGCAGGTTTCATTTTGAGGAAGTAACGTCTTCTTCAGTTGTGCTTGTTTTGATAGAATTGCCTGCTACATCAAGTGATTGTATTAAGGGATACAAGCTCTGGTATTGTAAGAGTAGAGATGAGACACACCCAAAGGAACCTATTTGTGTTTTTCC
>JAVXUM010000021.1:21906823-21929520 GCA_035590655.1 Pouteria glomerata
CTTAACAAATTAGATTTGGTTGAATTCTGAAGACTGAAAAAGTATTCTGCAACTAGAAAACCAACCTTGCCTTGGTGTACTGCAAGAGAGTTTAGAGTTACATATTTTATTAATAAAACATGAATCAATCTGCATTGCTAAAACTTACAATGGATTTTGTATGACATAAATGTAAACTTGACATAATTATCAAAATTAACTGAAAAGTAAATGTAAATTTGACATGAAACTGAAGCTGCTTTTAGAATTTTGGCAAAGAATCTACTGTGTTGATGCAAATTGGATTGGATCAGAATTAGTATTTATTCAACTGGTAGACAGCTGAGTGAAATGCTTGAGAGTGATTTGCTGCTTTATCATCAATTTACCCTTTTCAATGACAACACTAGTGGTGCATATGCTGAGATTTCTATAAATTATTGGTTTTAGAAAGAAGTTGTTTGTGTTTCATGTGCACATTTTAGTTATGTAACTGAACAATCATAAGATACCAACGGCAAACTAGTTGCATTTGGGTTCTGATTGTACTGAATTTTAACTCCACTTAAATGCAGATATGGACATCAAGTACAAAACTTATCTTGATCAGTGGGAAGCAGATCCTAACGTAAAGTGTGTTCTGGTTGAGAGCAGCTCACCGCGTGCCTTTTCAGCAGGTGACATCAATAGGAAGTACACAATTGTATAATGAATGTCTTCTTCAGCTACAGATAGTAATGTAGTTACTTTCATTCCATCGTTTCATTTAAAGGTCTACAAAAATGTGGCACTTAATGTGATTTTACCTATATGTTAGTGACATTTTCTTTTGTTATTCTGGGGTTATTTCAAGGGTAAGGTAACCATTCATGGCCAATGCGCGATGGATATTAAGGGGGGTGTTGCTGAAATTCAAAGGGACAAAACTACACCTCTTTTGCGGAAGGTGTTTTATTTTTATTTTTTTCAACAATTCACATGTTTTAATGCTACAAGTGCCTTCTTTGGCTCAATTCTTGTCCACTGTTTGTTTATCATTGCTATCAATGTTGCTGCATTGTCAGATACTTAAGTTATTTTAAATGTTTCATATTTGTATAATTGTAGCATTGTTTCTCCCTATTGGATTTAGCTAATGCTAGCCTAATTGTTGACCCAAGTCTTAGTTCATCAGTTTATCTACAGGTGGTGATGTGAAGATGATTACAAGCAAAAACCAAGTTTCAGATATGATTGAGGTCTTTTGAGTTCATTTAACTAAATATCTGTAAATTCAGTTTATGTGTGACAATAAGCTCAGCTTATAGCTTATGGTAGATGACTACAGTTTATTACTGCTGTTGCTAATATAATTCACAGTTTAAAATGATGTTAGTGCCAACAAAGACAGTCAATCTCCTCCGAGACACAAGTTTATATAAGCTATTTTAGCCTTCGGTCTGTAGTTGGTATTATATAATACTTTTGCATGTGATTTCTAGTTTCCAACTTATACCAACTTACACCCTTCAGAGACCACTAGAATTAATTGAGATTATGCAGATATTCTGAGAAATATAAAATTCTCCACGACACATGTTATATTAAATATTTCTTTCAACAGAAATACATGCATGAATGATTCAGTTTGCAATAATATGCTGAAATTGTTATCAGTTCTTGAGCTGCGTGCACTCTATGTTTGTCAATATCATGCCTCTCATCGAAACATAATTTAAATTTTTAGAATCAGTTTACACTTTACAATAGCTTTTTACTCATGATTTGATTTTAGAGGTAATTACATTTTACTCCCTTGTACTTAAAAGACGATTTTCACTTCACCTTTATAGTTTTGAAGGCTACACTTAATCTTCTCGTAGTTACAACTACAGTGCAACTTCTGAACATTTTTTTTTTTGTCTCAATTAACTATATGTGATTTCATGAGCAGCAATTAAAATGTTTTTTGTTTAAAATTTAATTTATTAATCAATTAATATATATTATTTTGCCTCACTAGCTATTATTTTTATTTCTCTCTCATTTTTTCTTTATCCCTGTACCACTCGTGAATGTTGTTTTCTGGTTAGAAGTTATGTTTATTAGTGGCTTTAGTGAAAGATTATTTTTTGTTTTTTTATATTTTTTTATAAGTTTGACAATGGCTTCACTTTAATTAAAAGTAAGATTATTTTTTGTCTTTTTATATTCTTTTTTATAAATTTGACAACAGCTTCACTTTAATTAAAACTATTGGGGAGGTGAAGGAAGAATGGTCTCAAGCACTTATTTTTATTGTCTGCTTAGGCTAGGTAATATCTTTCTCATTGGATGGATTAAATACAAATTTGAATTTGGTTTCATATGCATGAGACCCCATGCAACAATTTTATTCTTAAATTAGTGGATTTTATGTCTATTATTTTAGCTGATGCATATAACTGCTTATCCTGCAAAATCCCTTGACAGGTATTCACTGCAGAATATTCTCTAATATGTAAAATTTCCACTTATGCAAAGCCATATATATGCTTCATGGATGGTGTCACAATGGGATTTGGGATTGGCCTATCTGGTCATGGTCGCTACCGGCTCATCACTGAGGTTGGATTGCCTTTTCTAACAGTTATTTTTTTGTTTTGTATCTAGAACATTGTGGAAGTTAGGTTATTAATTTTCTTGTATGAGTTTATCACAGAGAACAGTTTTTGCTATGCCTGAAAATGGAATTGGCTTGTTCCCAGATGTTGGGTTTTCTTATATAGCAGCACAATCTCCAGGAGAAGGATCAATTGGTATGCTTTCTGTTTTCCTAGAAGGTTTAGACCAATGTCGATTCTCATTTGTTCTGCAGTGTGTGATTCTTAGAAATTAGTTTCAGAGTCTTGCAAGTTTCTTCTTTTTTCTTTATTTCACAGCCACTCTAGGCATTGTGGGTCTTTATCCGTGCATAATTCCTACTTCCATACAATCTCAAGCTTTCCTATTTTTGCATCATGTGGTCCCTCATCTGTGGGACACCCTGATGGGCTGTTTTCACCTTATATGCTTGTATGCGAACTTCCTAATTTATTACAAGATTAATCTGTCAAAATGTGTACAAACTAACACTGGTTATGAGCATTTCTTTCTTTCTTTTGATTTTTCCCCCCTTTGTGTGTGTGCGCACTTTAGCAGACAAAATTTGGGAATTTTGTTTGTGCAATTGCCAGTGGATTCTATGTCAAGCAGTTAATGTAGCTTTGCTATAAGATAGTCATTTTTTTTTTCTTGTTTTTTGTTATATTTTGTGTTTCCTATTTGTTCAACAATTCAATGTTTTTGCAGGCGCTTATCTTGGCATGACCGGAAAAAGGATTTCTACACCTGAGGATGCATTATATGTAGGTCTTGGAACCCACTATATACCATCAGGGAACTTGGGTTCATTAAAGGAGGCTCTATTGGCATCCAAATTGTACATCTCTGACCTTGTTTGATGACTATCTTTATTTTGGCAGAACTGAGTTTTTAATCTGATATAACACAATTATGTCATATGAAGTCCTTACATTGCATTTTCATTTGCCTAATATATATTACTCTACATGAACTCTTCTGAATTTGTAAATGTCCCCATTTGTTGGATCTTCAACACTTAAAAAGGGTATATCTCCACTGTGTTTAGTTAGACATGCATCCAACAGGTATGTATGAACATTTAAATGCTCAGATTTACCACAGCACTATGTGTGGGACTTTCATTTTATTCAAGCGTGCTTTGTATTATTTGTAAATATATTTTTCCCACAAAAATATGAAAGAAATTACTGAAATTTTAATTTACACTCTTTTAACTTTTACGGTAATAGGGTTGCACTTTCTGTCTCTTTTTTTTTTTTTTCCAATCCAACAATTATCTTGCTGGAATAAGAAGGCATCCCCGTCTTAAGTGGTAGTAAATTAGTAATGTTGTTGCTCACTATCTTACTAGACAATGGGCCATGAAGAGGCACTTCTATGACCAGTTCATGAATTTTCAATGTTTCTAATTTTCAATTCATGAATATTCATGTACTATATGGTCTGATATATACAATTTTCAACATTACTTAACATTGTAACGTAAAATATTGATATGCTATTCTGCTGTGTTGTGCAAACCGAAGAGAAATTTTGTTCATTGTCCACTGCTTCTTATTCAAGCCACACTTATTATCCATACAGCTCACAGGATCCACATCAAGACATCACAGAGCTTTTGGCAAAGTACAGCAGTAACCCAGAGTCTGAGCCCCAGTTGAAGCAGATTTTACCTCAAATAGCTTCAACTTTTGGTGGGAATAACTCTGTCAATGAAATAATAGAGGAGCTGAAAAGGCGTCAGCTGAGTACTGATACCACAGGTGAGCTACTTAATGCTATCAATATATGAATGAGAAATGTAATACACCTTATAGTTTATTTATTTATTTATCATTATTATTATTTTTTTGGGGGTGGGGGGGTGGGGTTTAAGTTTATGGTTAGTTTAGTGTTGTCCATTTCATTTCAGCCTATTACCAATGTTTTGTTTGGAATATGGATTTATAGAGGGAAAGTGAAGAGAAAATAAAATTACCAGTTGGTGCACTTTGTTATGTTTAATTGAGTAAAAATTAAACTTTTTTGATAAATATATATTAATTATCATCTCATTTTTCTAGTTCAACCGAAAAATGAAATAAATTTGACTTTTTCGTTGTATTTTGCTTTCCTACAATTTTCCTTCATTTTTCTTTTCTTTCCACGACTCCATGTTCCAAATATAGCATAATTATTCTTTTTTACATGAATAGTCGCAGAGTGGGCCAAGGAGGCCCTTGCAGGGCTTGGAAAGGGTGCTCCCTTTTCTCTCTGCTTAACACAAGAACATTTCTCCAGAGTTGCATCTGCCCGGGGAAAACATGACAGTGATCTATCCAGTGTGAGTTTGGAGTTACATTTCGGTATCTCTTTCATTTTGATTATACTGATAATCTCTTCTAAGAGATGACCAGTAACATTCATTCTCCCTGCAATTGGTTGTACCAGTTAAGAGGTGTAATGAAAACCGAATATCGCATTGCTATAAGGTCATCCCTTCGAAACGATTTCGCTGAAGGTGTTCGGGCAGTTTTGGTGGACAAGGATCAGGTTTGTGCCTCATTCTTCTCACTCTATTTCCACTTAGTATATTTCTAGCAGCGGAAGGACATTTCCCTTTAGTGGGACTGAATGTCGACAGTCCATCAGTAGACGAATTAGGGGATGTTTGGTGTAATGAAAAATAACGAAAAATAACAAAAAATAACGAAAAACGTGGTTTGAATAATTTTTAGGTGTTTGGTGTGAAACCACATTTTTCAGAGATGAATAGTAAAACTTTTTGACTTTTGCAGAGAAATTTGTCAGAACAGTTTTGAAATCTCTTTAAAAAATATTAACAATGGATCTTGTTTGGTAACTTAGATGATAGTGATCACATTAAAAAAAATTACAGCTATTCTATTAATCGAACTGAAGTTATGCAATTTTTTTTGGAGTTGTAATAGGTGTGAATGTGTAAAAAGTAGCAAAGAGTTTTTGAGAGTTTTTCAGAATTTTTCAATGTTTTAAGTGATGCCAAACACCCCCTTAGTTTAAAAGTAAAGCTGTTCTATTAAGAAAATTTACCAAATAATTTTGTCAGAATGATGTGGTCTATTGATGGGAGTATCACACTTAAAATATAAACCCATTAACATACATTTTATTACAGTTATGGCTTTGCCATATTGTTCTAGTAGAAGTTTCTGATAATTTTTTATTTTTTATTTTTCTGGCAAAATAGTATTTTCTTTAGGGTAATAACCACATTCGTCATTCTTAAAAAGTGTTTAGAGTGATAAAAAAAAAAGAAAAAATGTGGTTTGAAATAACTTTTAGCGTTTGACATTTTGAATTCAAATCACGTTTTTTTAAGATGAATAGTGAAATTTTTAGACTTTTGTGGTAAAAAGTTAGAGAAATTATGAGAACGGTTTTTTTCATTTGTTCCCACTGATTTATGTGAAAATTTCAGACAAATTTACTGAACTTTTGAACTTTTACGGTAAAAAATTGAAGAGAGAAACCGTGAGAATAGTTTTCTTGATCCGTTTTCACGGATTTCTGTTAAAATTTCAGACAAAGTTGATGAAATTTCTGACTTTTGCGTGAAAAAGTTAGAGAGAATTGTGGGAACGGTTTTTTTTGTCTATTCCCATAGATTTATGTCAGGTTTTTAGAAATTTGTTAAAAAGTTATTTAGATTTGTGAAAAATTTATTGGAGTTTGTAAGAAAAAGTATTGGAATTTGTAAAAAGTTATTCGAGTTTGTAAAAAAAAGTATTTGGGTTTATAAAAGAAGTATTGAGATTTGTAAAAATTTGTTGGCATATGTAGATGTATATGGAACTTTATAGAAATTTCATGAGATACGAGATAGGGAAAATGTGTTGGAGAATTTTAGAAATTTTCAGAGATATTTTTTTGTTTTTTAAGCACACCAAACGATGCCTTAATCTATGATATGGCTGGTTGCAAACCTTGTAGTTCTTGAAGACTGCAGACAGGGCAAGACTCTGTTCCGTCAATCAGTGGTTTATTTATTTATTTTTTCTTTTGGCAAATGAAAATTTAATTTAACTAAAGATGAAATTCCATTTCCTCTCTCTCTCTCTCTCTCTCTCTCTCTTCCCCTATCACTGCTTTTGAGATATTGTGGTGTTTCAACAGCTTTTTCTAATTGGCTTTTTTGTTTATGCATTTGCAGAACCCAAAATGGAACCCACCAAGCCTTGAGGAAGTTGACCCGAGAGAGATGGAAACACTCTTCGAGCCACTGACCCCAGAAATTGAGGAACTGAATGTTTGAGGTTCAACCATCAACATATCCTAATCTTTTCTTTAATTACCGAACAGATAACTTTGATATTATTTCAATATAAATTGGATATCAGCAAAAATAAATCAATTTGACACCTAGTGAAGTGCAACTAGAGGTGGCAAATGGAGCAGGTTTTTTTTTTTTGTTGGGGGGGGGGGGGGAGCTGTTTAATTAGTTAAATCTAATTATAGTCAATTAATATTTGGGTCATTTCAATAACATAGTTGGGCTCGCCAACCTACATACTTTCATGCCCTTTATATCTCTAATTCAAGTATGAGTGGTGGAATAGATCGTGCATAATGAAAGTGAAGAAAGCAAACTATATGGATACTTACTAGTTATGATGCCCCACTCGCTCTAACCCCACGTACAAAAAGACACATATATACTATTTTACCATCCATTCATAATTTTAAATGGATTTGGGTGGTCCTTTAGCGGATTTAAGTTTAAACAAACGGGTTGAAATGTATGCAATAATAGTGTTCTCCAGATTTTTCCAGCTTCTTTTCCACAGGTAGACCGATATTTTTGACTTTGGGCTTAGTTGATTATGCGAAGGCGTTAGAAAAGTCATGCAGTATATAATATTTAGGCTATGTGGTCCCATGCGTGTCACATTATTAAATATGTTGCTGTCTTTCATTTTTCTTCCCCATTCTTAAACTAATAAAAATAATGTGGTTGTAGGAAAAGATAAACAAGAAATCAAATGGTAGCCAAATTCGTACTCCAATATAATAATTAAGGGAATTAAAGGCCAAATCTCCTTGAACTACTGAAAAAGAGAGTTCTGTACTATTCTCATCTTTAAACACTAATAATATCTATAGAAAAAGAAATATATTAGAAAAGAAGTGTCCTATTAAATTATAAAGGCGCTAAAAAAAAAAACAAAAGTTATTTTATCTGAATTTTTTTATTAGAAAATAGGACAAGAATGATATGACGGTAGCGTTATTGAAATAAAAAAGTGCATTGTAATGGGTTATTTTCTTTAAAATGATATATCCAAAATCAAGCTATATTATTCTTTTATGAAATTTTAAGAAAAAAATTCTGATCGTATAGCATAATTCTTAGAAGAGAGAGAGAGAGGATATGTTAGTTAACAACGCCATTTTCACGTTCACATATTCTTTAGTTATAAAGCACTTAAAGACAAGATACTGCTTGAAAATCTAGTTTCTCCATATTTTGTTGCCAGTTCACACAAGGATTGGGAGAATTCCTTGCGCGCGCAGGCTAAACTAAGCAGTTGGGTGAGTGATTGGGTTTGGCTTGGGTGAGTGTTTGGGTCCGGTTTGGTTTGCTGATTCTATGCAGACAAAATTTTTGGTGGGCGGAAGAATGTTCATGCATGTAATAAGGTTGCGTTGGCTATAGGGGGTGTATGTGTCAGTTTGGGTTCGGGTTACTTAAAATTGAATTAATTTTTTTTTCGTATTTTTGAAAAATTGGATTTGAAATTCAATTGATTTTAACTTAGAACCGAATCAAATTAAATAAAAAGTATCAGATTAGATCGGTTTGATTTTCAGATTGGATTTAATTTGCCTATTTTTTATTTCTAAATAACTAAATAAATAATGTATAATATATTAATATAATATTATAAATATTGTAATATACATAAATTATATATTAGATATTATATTTTCAAGTTGGTTTCAGGTTGGATTATTTTCTGTTTGCTTTTAGTTCTTTGTCTACTTATCCGATAATTGAACTAAAAATATCAAATTGTTAATTTTCTAACTCAGAATTGAACTAATATTAGCATAGATTCAAACCAAATCGAACCACTTAGGTTCAGTTTTTGAGTTGTTTAATTTTTTTTGTGCCCCCTTGTTAAGTATGAGCTAAAATTAGGATGTAAATGTTATTGTAGTGATTGTTGATCTTTTACTTTGTTAACTTTTCATCCATTTCATCAAAAAAAAAAATAAAAAAAAAATAACATTTGGTACCTTAAGATAGAAAAATATTAACTAATTTATGTTTTTATAAAATATTCCTTAATATAATTAACATGAGTAAAATTTTACTAAGATAATTACCTACCAAACGCACTCTTAGTGGAGGGTGGAAGTAGAAGATTGGTGATAGGGGTAACAATGGATCGAGTTTAGGTATTGTTTATACCATCTTCAAATTCCTTGGATAAAGAAAAGTGTTTGGATTAAGTGAATATCCGATTAGTATTTTTAAGTAGTTACTATTTGCTAACTTATTGAGTAATTGGATAGCAATCGGATAATTAGATACTCATAAGTTTCAAATATAAAACAATTACATCAAACACAAGAGTTAAAAAAAAATAATGTTTACTTATGTAAAATTTATTATATTATTTTTATAAAAATAAAATAAAAAAATTTCATACCTGGTGTTGTGTTAAACCTCTACTACAATTAAGTCAAAAAAAGAAAAAATCATGTCCATTCATTTCATTAAGAATCAAACTCTCATTCTAAAATAAATTATTTAATATTAAAATCTTGAGTAATTTAGTATTAATTAAAGGGACTCAAATACAAAGTATAAATATATATATAATTTAATATTTAAATTGATAGTATTATTTACATAAATGTGGATATCTGATAATTTAAGTTAGTTATTAAGTAATTTAAATGAATAATTAAATAATATCCTAATTCAATAATTGTTTTGTTTTTATATCCTAATCACTCCATTACTTCTAAAATTTAAAAGTAATCACATTTATTAAATCGCAATTAGATGAGTACCTTATTGAGACGGGTTAAATTTGCCATTCCCATTTGGTGATGAGTTTGGTCGTACCTATTCTGAGCAGACAAATGATCTGGCATAGGATGGCGATCTAGAAGGCAGCTGTTTGGTTATTGCCTGCATCAGTTATTAGCATTTCACTTGCCAAAAACTAATGTTCATTGAACGCCAAGGGTCTTTTGTATGGAATAATAACGTTCCAAACAATGTTTGTTGACATTTTCACGTCACCCACAAAATAGGCAGTGACAAAAAAGAAACCTACTTTCTCAACCCCTGGGCAAGTTAAAAGCACCCCTACCAGCGTTATTTAAGTTTTTAAGGTCTGTTTGGTAATATTATTATTTTTTTATTATTATTATTTTATTGTTATTTTATATTTTGTATTTTCGGTTATTATTTTTCATTCCTGAAATAAAAATTGAAATTACAATTTGAAATGTAAATTTGTTTATAATTATTATTTTGTTATTTTGTTATTTTTAAAAAATATTATATTATATTATATTATAATTTAATTATTATATTATATCATATTATATTAACTATTAAATTAATATTATATTTTATTATCTTATATGGTATTATACTATATTATATTATATTATACTATATTATATAATGAAAATGGACAAAATTTAAAATTAACAAAATATTTGCAATAGAAAACATAAAGTGAAAACACATTTTCTTGTGTTTTTGTTTTTCTATTTATGTTTTTATTTTTTTGGAAACAAAAAAACATAAACAGATATAACAAATATATTTTTGTTGTAAGTTTACAAAGTTTTGAAAATAAAAACAAAAAAAATAAAAAACGAAAATGTTACCAAATGGGGCTTAGCGTGTTATGTTTGAATGACACTCGTTTAATTTAATGGATTTAGAAAATTAATTTAGATTTATTTTTTATAGCAAATCTTTTATATTCTATATAGAATGATAAATTTAATCGGATTTTATTTCATTTGATAAATTTTTTTATTAATTTTTATATTTAAAATTAAAATAAAATTTTATAAATTAGGTTTAATTTCGTTTTATAACTTAAATTTTAAGATTTATATATTATTTAAATTTAATTTAAAATAATAGAATTTGATGAAAATTCATTATTTTATTAAATTATCTAAGTAAATGGACAATTCAATTCTTAAATTTAAACATATGTTTAAGATACAAAATTTTATTTATCAAATCAATTCCAATCAAATCAAATCAATTCTTAATTTTAAAATCAAATCAATTCTAAAAGACGAATATTTTGAAAAGGGATTATTACTGAATTAATCAAAAGTATAATTAAAAATTTTATTCTAAATTAACCGAATATTTAATATATTAAATTAAATGATGATTCATTTTAATAATACAAAGAGTTTAAAATTAAAATTCACAATGACTTTATTTATTTAGTTACTATGCTAACTCTACTGAGATTGCATTTAGTGGACAAATTTTGAGTATAAAATAATTAATTTTTGTTTTTTTTGAGTGTTTAGTAAAATATTAATTTTTATCACTTTTTTACTTAGTTATAGTAACTTATTAACTCAAAAGTTATCAAATTTTTTATCAAATAACAAAAAAATCATCAAAAATTACTAAAAATTACTAAAATTATAAAAAAAAATTATCAAATACTCAAAATTACTATAAATTATTACTTATTTTATCAAATATATTAAAATTTTCAATGCTTGAAAAATATTAAAAATTATTACAAATAAAACTTTCAAACCGATTTATCGTCGGTCGATTTGCGAAAATCCACCGGCGGTGGCAAAATTTATTTTACATTCTCTACTCCTAAATCAGCATCCATTCTTTATTCGTTACCAACCGATAAGTTGCTGCCGACCAAATCAAAGGTGACTTGTGATTCGATGATGATGTCCCAGTCATCGATTAACAACGGCCACTATGCTTCGTCACTAAGGATAAGGCACGGACCCTACGCGGCACGCCATCCGCGCAACTTCCTATCCTCCGCGGGCGCCAACACGGCCCCACCCAGCCGACGTCCAAATTGCCGCTGTCCCAATCGATTTATCGCACGAGTTGGCTCTTCACGCGTATGCCTGAGGATATTTTGAGAGCGTGTTTGGGAAATTGGGATATGTTCAAAGTTTTTTTTCTTTCTTTTTCTTTTCCCTTTTATCATTATTTTGGTAGGATATTACTAAACTTCATTTACATGATTAATTTTTTTTTTTTTTTCAGTTTAACAATTGGGGTGCTTATTAAGTTAAATGAAATTCATCTCTTAATATAGAAAAAATAATTTTTCTCATAAACTGATATAAAACAATTTTTGATAGATTACAAATATAGTTACAAATAGATTATTTACGTCAAATTAAAAATATATTTACGAGATAAATTTTCCATGATTGAATTTACACTTATTAAGTGTTTGGTTTGCCAAAAAATAAAAAAAAATAAAACTCTGAAAATCTCTAAAAATCTCTGAAAATCTCTAAAACATATTTCACTGCACGAATTACGAAACTCACATTTTATCTTCTTTTATCTCACTTTTTATTACTCCAAACACCCCCTAAATCCTAAAATAAATCTATATTTTTGATGAAAAATATACAGCAAAATATTATATGGTATATATATTTATTTACTATTTTTTGAATAGTTATTTATTTATTTAGGAAATTATTATTCGCACTTCACTTTTAATTTCTTACCCTTTATTTTTCTCACAATGAACAATACTTATTTAGAGTATAAGAAAGTAAAAGTGAAATACAAATAAATTCATCCATTTTATTTATTAAATATTTTAATTCAAGTATTAAAAAATTATGTGTCTACTTTTAGCCACATAAGGATTACGTTTTTCTTTTTTCTTTTTCAAGAAAAAAAAAAAGACACAAATCATCGGGTAGCAAGGTGGATATAGGTCTGATAATACAAAATCCTCTTTTTCAAACTTGAAAAAAAAAATTGAATCGATTTAGGGGGTGTTTGGTGTAACGAAAAATAATGAAAAATATGGTTTGAGTGATATTTGGGCGTTTAGTAACAAATTACGTTTTTTAGAGATGAATAGTGAAATATATTGACTTTTGCAGAGAAATCCGTCAGAACGATTTTAAAATTTCTTCAAAAAATATTAACAATGAGTCTTGTTTGATAGCTTGGATGATAGTGGTCACATTAAAAAAAAAAACTACAGCTATTCTATTAATCGAACCCAAGTTATGCAATTTTTTTTTAGAGTTGTAATAGGTGTGAATGAATTTTAGAGTTTTTAAGAATTTTTTAGAGTTTTATTGTGCACCAAACACCCTCTTAATTAATTTGGCTTGGTTTAACTGTAAAGATTGGTTTGGATTCAGCATTACTCGATTTAATAAAAAATATAAATATGTTTAATATTTTATGTATTTACATAGCATTTTATTTATATTTTTATAAGAAATATTTATTTTACCAAACCATCTACTTTTATAATTATTTTTTATTAAAATATAATTTAAAATACATTTAAAAACTAAATGAAATTGAGTGGACAAGTTTGAAATTTAAAATCTAGATTGAGGGAGTAATAAAACATTATAAAGGTATCATTCGGTGTGTTAAAAAATAAAAAAAATAAAAAATATTTAAAAATCTCTAAAATTTATTTATTTTTTTATCTCATTACATGAATTACGAATTTATTTCACTTTTTATAATTTCAAATACACTCTCAAAAAGGGGTTCAAACACACCCCAAATTTGGCTTCATCCCGGCCTTGTCAGTCCAACCCTAAGGGGAAGTGAGGTAAGATCACACGTAACTTATGTTTCTGGAATTAAAAGCACTTTCTCATCAAAATCAACCCAAACAGCCCCCTGTCCAAGAAATTGGTCATGTGAGGGAGTGACAAGTGAGGTGAACTGAATTTGGGCATACACAAACTGAAAAACGAAACGTGGGTTTGTATGGTCAACAAAAAAACCAAAGCGGGCAGACTTTAACCAAATAAAATTCCTTTGGGCCTGTTTGCTTGGCTTTCCCCTATCAGTAGGTATTCAATGCACCCCACTCGTAGACTTTGAAATTACCCGATTGCCCTTCTACACTTTTTTTTTTCCTGAGTGGGGTCTAAGAAATTAATTTTGTCCCCCCTATTTTGAGCTTTTACCAAATAATTTTCAGATTTATTCATTTATTTAAGTGGTATTTGGTTTATTTTTTATTTTTTATTTTCTATTTTTTATCTTATGTATTTTATATTTTAAAAATTTCAAAACATGTAAATAAAAATGTATGTTTTTCTTATTTTGAGTTAAAAATATTTAAAATAATTTTTTGTCATTTTTCATTTTATGTATAAATTCATTTTCTATTTTTTAAAATAAAATTTGAAAATACAAGTAAGCAAATGATCTTTAAATTATTTTTTTTTGTTTTTAAAAACTTAAAATGAAAAATGAATTTAAAACAAAAAATAAAAAATAAAAAATAAAAAAATAAACTAAATGGGACCTTATTTTCTTGTAGTGCAAGAAACTGGTTATATACAGTTTAATGTTTGGGTGCGGAAATGGTTACGGGATAGACAACCAAACAAACGTAAAACATAAGAATAACTAGCAGTATAAATTGTCATTGTTTTATGATCCAAAAAATTTTAAATTTGCTGAGTCTGATAAAAATAAGAATTTAACTGCAAGAAAAATAATTGAAATTGATCGCATTAAGGAGGTGTTTAATAGTAGAAAAAAATGTAATTTTTGTTATTTTTTGTCAAAAATTTTTAGTTATGATTTTTGATGTATTTAGTAAATAAAAATGTAATTTTTAGTAACTTTTTTTTGTAACTTTTAGGTATTTGGTAAAATTGTTACTGTAGCAGAACAGAAAAGTGATAAATTTTATGTTTTTGGTAAAATTTTGTACTGTAATAGAGTAGAAAAAGTGAGAAAAATAGAGTTCACTGTCATATCAAATTACTGTAACAGAGCATAAAAATGATAAAAGTTATTTTTTCATCTAATGCACAATTACTGTAGCAGCGCAAATTTTATTAGTTTTTATTTTTTTTTTTTCTACCAAACGCCTTCTAAAATTAAAATTAAAATTACAAGTAAAGACAAAATAGCTGTGGTAGCCGAAATTGATAGAGAAAATAACAATTGAAGGAGCTTGTTGTATTAGTGCTGTACCATTACTCTTAATTTCCTTCATGTGTATTTATAGTGTAGGAATAATTAATCTATAACTTCTCACCACCTTAATGTATAACAATTTTTCATTAATTTATAACTTTCTTGGGTCCTCACTAACTCTTTAATTTTCTTAAATTTTAGAACTAAAATATTTTAAATTTGAATAAATTATTAGCTACAAACATTTTGGAGTCAATACCCAAGTTATTTTTGTGATTTTCTACAATTTTATTCTCGCAAATAATTTTTTTAAGTCAATTTTAAGTTCAAACTGTTGTAGAAAGCATATTAATGTTGTAAATATTTTATTACGTACATGATGCTTATGGAAAATTTAATTTTATCTTCTTTCTTGATATAAAAAATTATTAGAATAGCTAAAGTGGTATTTGGTTTGATTTTTTATTTTTTATTTTATGTTTTCTATTTTATGTGTTTTATGTTCTAAAAGTTCCAAAACATGGAAATAAAAAATGTTATATTTTTCTTATTTTGAATTAAAAATACTCAAAATGATTTTTTACCATTTTTCATTTTATATGTAAACTCATTTTCTGTTTTCTAAAACAAAATTTGAAAGCACAAGTGACCAAATGTGTTTTAAACTGTTTTTCTTGTTTTCAAAAGTTCAAACTGAAAAATGAGTTCAAAACAGAAAATAAAAAATAAAAAATAAAAAAATAAACCAAATGAGACTTAAATAATTATTAGCTAGAGCTAAGTGTCTAGTATGAGATTCTTTTTTAAATCTCTATTACCTCATATTTAAGGTATGTTTGGTATAATAGAAAAAAAATGAGAGGAAGGAAGAGAGTGAGAAAGAAAGTGTGTTTAATTAAGTAGAAAAATAAAAGGAAGTAAAAAGAACATATATACATAATATATGTTATAATTTATTTTTGGTATTAAAAATTATTTTTGAAAAAATTAGGTTCCACTTTTTTAATTTTTATGAAACTTTTTTTTTTCTCTCCTCTTTCACTTTCCTCTTCATCCCAAATTTAGAATGATAAAAAAAGTGTGGATTTCTCACCCGCTCTTCCACCTCCTCACTTTTCTCTCTAACGACATAGTAAAAATAGAGTATTATCTCCATTTTCCTTTCCTTCCTATTTTTCACCTAATCAAATGCATATAGAATGTGATTTATATGTTTTTATTTTAACAGAGATTATACCGAACTTCTAAAGAATATTGATTTACTGTAATAGTAAATAAATGAATAATGCTATATAAATAAAAAATTTTCAAGTTAGTCAATTCAAAATAAAAAATTTTACTAGCATGATATTTTATTATAATAATGACCTTATCACATTATTTTGGTACAAGTTTCTTGCTAACAATTTTATCATTTTCTTAAATAAGGGGCCATTTGACACCAACAAAAATCTCTCAAAAAATGCAATTTTGAACCAGAAACAGATATGAAACATTTTTGTGATTAGTTGGATATTTGGTAAAAATTTAAAGAAAAAATAAGAAAATTAAAAAAGTTGAAAAAAATTAAATAAAGTTGGTAAAAAAATAGATGAAATTGGAAAAAATTAGATAAAATGGATAAAAATTGAAAAAGTTAGAGAAATTTGATAAAAGTCAAACAAACTTAATAACAATTAATTGGTGAAAAAAGTTAACAAAAATTAAAGTTTTTTTCTTTTTGTTGATAAGCCAAAAGGCCCAAAATAGATAATTGTAATTTTTATCGTATCAAACATTAGATTTTACATTTTAGAATGTAAATTTGTAACAAAAATCAATATAACAAAATCACTCAGTATTTAATTTGACAGGCATAATCTGTCATGAACAGATGAGATTGAAGTCGGTATCAATGGACGGACGGAGAAAGCCACGTGCCTTTAGGTACGGGTAGTACCTAGTTGAGAAATATTATAGGTCAAAATGCTCAGATTTGGAAAGTATTTTAATTTTTTTCCTCTTTTGGTAAATTTACCAAAAGAATGAAAAATGAAGGGTAGGTATGTCATTTCAGCAATGCGTTCGTTCCACATGACGATGACCAATCCTAAGGAGGGTCCCCACAGTCCAATATATAACACGCCATGGGTGCTGCCTTCTCCAAACCTTCCCGTCTCCAAATTGAATTCCTGCTATTTCCAACACCACTCCTCCGCTGCCAATATGGCCGTGACAGATGCTTCTTGCTTCATCCAAGCCGCCAAGCCTTCCCGGAGAAAGCACCGGAAAACCGGATTCCGGAGGCGATGTTTGTACATGTACAAGCAGCAGAGAGCCAGGTTCTACATCATCGGGCGATGCGTCTCTATGCTTCTGTGCTGGCACGACCATGATATATCTGATTGATTAGAATTGATCAAAAACCCACCGGTAATTGGTCCAAATTTGCCAAAAACTGGTGTCTTCCATGAGAGAACCAACTGGGTATCTGCAAGGCTTCAAGAAAATAGTTGCAGAGTCCATGGCGGGTCTTGAAGATGTGAGCTTTGAGGAGATGAACTGCAATTGTGGAATTGGAACAGAGCACAGCGTTGGAGAGACACAGAGAGAGAGAGAGAGAGAAAGCAATTGGAATGGAGCAAGAGGATGAGAAATTGGAATGAATTAATTTTCTGACCTTTGTATTGCAGAAGATTAATTCAGCAGTGAAGTTGAGAACTTTTGTAGCATTGTGTCCGGGAAAGAAAAAAAAAAAAAAAAAAAAAAAAAAAATAAACAGATTTCCCAAGTTCTGTACATACTTTTAACAATAATAATAAAAAAAAAAAGTGACTCAAAGTTCACTTTTTTATTATACGCTTTTTTGATGGCAGACTGTCAATTTGGATTGGTATTGCGTAAGTTTCAGCATATTACTTTCCGTGCTTAAATTTTGATCTTTCCGAACTTACTTTTAGCCCCTCAAAAGACAAAGAACACATTTTATTCAGTTTATGGGAAGGGCTTGTCAAGACAAGAACCCAATCACTTTGCTAAAATATTCCTAATTAAGTTTACGCATGGATTTGTACTAGAACTAGAGGTTTGCTTGCTGGGTAAGAGTCAAACTCCCAATTGCACCACCAGAGTTAGGTGGGTTTAGTTTTAGGTTCGACGTTGAGCATCATCCGCTTTAATTGGGCCTAAACCCATTGCGACCTTGCTGTTTAAGTGTGCTCAATTAATCCAAATCATGTTTAATTGGATCAGGAGTATGTTTAGATTGTTAAAAAATTAGTAAAAATTAATAAAAATTATTACTTTTACTTTTGAGTAAAGAATTTAAATATTTTAGAGATTTTTAAAATTTTTTGCTAAATTTTGGTACTCCAAATCACTCCAAATGAAGCTAAATAATATGTAATTGTGATATATTATTATAGAACAGACAAAAATTGTCATGTGTCTTCCTTGTCATTTACTTGTCAGTGTCACTGCTCGTTAAGTTAGCACCCACCTTCAGATGGTGCCTCTTAATTTTCCAACTGACAATCTTGAACTGGCCAAATCCACCTAGAAAACAATTATACACTTAGAAAAATGATTAGGTAGTCGAAGGGTCTGATTGTGATGCATGTCATTTTAAGGAAGAAAATTTCATATTTTGTAAAGTAATTAGTTCGTGCTTACGGTATTTCTTAATTAAAAATATTAAATATTAATTACATAATCTTAGCAATTTAATTTTAAAATTAAAATTTACAAAAAAAAAAATATCACTCCTCCAACACTAATTTTATTCAAATATTTGTTAAAAAAAAAAATACAATAATGAATATATAGAGTGTCACAAAAGATTTGATAATAAATTTTTAATTGATTTGTAAAAATAACTCAAATAAAGAATATTATTAATCATATGTGTTCTATAAAATAAAACAAATATAGTAAATGCGAATAATTTAAATTTAAAATTAGAATTTAAAAAAATAATTATTTCTGAGCCTAATTAATATTTGATATTTTTTTATACTTTCAAATTTTAAAATGCAAAGAGTAGCTGCTATAAGAAAGCCTAAGTAGTATTTAAGTTTTTTTTATTTGTGTTTTTTCTAGTTCAACTACATTTTTTATCTATATTTTTAATTTAATTATTAATGTAATTAAAATATATAAATTTAATAATCATATTAAATTTTTAAGTAAGTGAGTCCCCCTCTTGAAGCCTATAAGTAAGTGAATTTCTTTTCAAAATTCAAAAAAGTGGGTTTTTTTACATTTATTATTTACTAAAATCATATATCACAATTATAGTATTTTTATAGGCAAAAGAAAATGTAAAGTTGTTATGTTTTATTGATGTGGGGACAAATAAACAAAAGTTTTGTGAATGTAAAAGATCTCAGCTATTCATTAAAAAATGAAACTCAATTTTAACTGTTGAATCTTAGTTCGTAAGAGGAACATTATAAAAAGCTATCTTGTTTTATTATATAAATTAGTTACTTATATTCATATAATTTTTATTAACATATATTTATAAAAATTTTTCTAAATATGAAAATTACAAAATAAATCAAAGAGCTTTTTTAAAAACCATTTTTGGTGAAAATAAAATGTGAATGAAAGATTCCACTAAATTAAATTGGGTCTATAAATCTAAAAAATAATGAGAATTCTTGATCTCAATCAATATATATTTCAACTCAACAATTCAGGATTTTTTTAATTAATATCCTTTCATTGATTCCTCCTAAATTGTATTGATTTATCGTAAATATTTATTTTTAGTTATTCAGTATGTACGAGGATTCCTATTAAGCATATAATTAGTCTCTAACATTAGTAAGAGCATTAAAATTTCAGTGATCTTTTTATTTTTTTATTTTTTGTGAAAGATATTTTAGGCTAAATCTAACACTACATTTTAATACTCTACCATTTACTTTCTATTTCATGATATGTCCATAATAGAATTCTAATACTTCCTTATGGATGAACTTTACCATGCCATAGTATATCTTTTTATATCACTATTTCATTGTAATTTTAATTGATGTTCACCTCTCTTGATATTTTAATTAGTGCAATTCAACAATAATGTCCATAGCCATTAGTAAAAATCAATGAAAATTATTCATATTACAACTAAGGTAAACAATAACATAATATTGACAATCTTAATATATATGTACATATAAAAATAATATCTCATAAAAATAAGAAGTTACAAGAACTCTTATGCCACGTTTCTAAACATGCAAGCATAAACTTGCATATTTAAAGCATAAAAATTATTTAACTATTAACTTTATATTTAGGGATCAATCGGCGAGCGTGTAACTTAATTCAGATACTCTGAATTAGGAAAAAAAAAAAAAAAAAAGATTCAATCAACCTCAAAACTTCAAAATATATGGAGAGGGTTTACTTGACCTAAACCTTGGCTCAGAATTTATTTATTGTGAAATTATATGATGGAGTAGGCCCAGAAGAGATAGGAAGCCCAAGTCCAATAAATTTTTTTATTATTATTAGTTTCCTTATTTATTCATAATTTTTGGAGTATTAATTAATTTATTTTAATTTTATCTATTAGAGTTAGGGTTTTGTATTGGTGCCTATAAATAGCACCTAACGCATTATTTTAAGGTAAACTTAATGATATTGAAACCCTAAATTTTTCTTTCAATCTTCTTTTGTTTGTTTTTTTTATTTTTCTAAGTTCGTCGTAGCTGAACTACGTCATTATATCTCCTACCCTGTTTCTTACCCTATCAACCAAACACCGCGTAAATAATCTCAACCAAAAAATTAATCCTCTTATATATCTATTCACATGCTACCACTTGTCCCACTGGCAGAAGAAGTAGAAACACGAAAGGAAAAGACCAGTGAGCTCTCTTCTGGTTGTAAAGACCAAACTAAAGGCCGAGCTTTGTGGGCTTGGCTTATTCAAGCAACGTTTGAGGAGGCCCACCAGCTTTTGTGTTTGACCCAATAGAAAATTCTAAGCTCCAAAATGAATTCCAATTCCGATTCGGACTGTAATGTTTGTCCCATGACAATGGGTTATAAGTTGTTTAATTAAAATCTAACAGATCATAATAAAAATAAATTTAAAAATTTTTACTAAAAAGCTTTTAAATTTTTTTTTGTTTGAACGATCCAATTTTAATTGGATGACTCACAACCTTGATATCATAATAATAGCCTGCCTCTCTTTCCTCAAATCTAACATGAAATTTAAAATATACTAAAATTTTCCATCTCATCTAAATTGGGCACAGACTATGAAATTACCTATCTTTATCATATATATAATCTGAATTCAGTTCTAATACAATTAATATAAAAAAAAAAATTAAACAAACAATACCACAACATGAGACGTCGTTATTTTGAATATAAAAATAATAATTATAATATATGTCACGTTTTTAAATAATCTTGTGTAGAAAAAATAATATGGTAATAATATATCAAAATTAAACTCATGACCATATTTATCTTACCCTAATTTTATTTATCTCCCCCATCCCCCCTAAAAAAAGAAAATAATAATAATAATAATAATAATAGGCCATCGTCTTGGTGTTGAGTCAAAAAGAAGCAAGGTAGAATTGAAGACTCTGGGGTCATGAATGGTTGACCAAAATTTGAGGAGACTTGTGCCTTCTAGTTATAGACTTAGCACAGAAGAAACAATGGGAAAGGTAGAGATAAGAGATAAGCTGAGCTAGCATGGAAAAGAAACATCAATTATCTTATATATATATTTTTTTCTTTTTCCTTTTTTTTTTGATTTTTAATTTTTTAATTACTTGTTCGAATAATGGAAGTGCTTTTTTCTTCCCTTTTTAGCATTACCCAGAACTTCAGTTTTACAAACTGCATTAATTTCTCTAATTAATACCTTGATGCGTGTGGGACAAATGTTATATATATATATATATATGTTCTTTTGCTTTTATTTATATGAAACTTATTTGATTTTACCTGCAGACCTTGCATACAAATGGTAGACCATTGAAAATTCGCACAATAATCTACAAACTACACACACCAGGTACCAAACTCGGTACTCGTCAGCTCATGAAATTGACCCTATAAACTAATAACAGAAGCGTCAAATGACAGTTTGGTGCTGGCTGGTCTTTTGGCCTAGCATGCAGCACATCTGCCAAGCAAGCACAAGTCCTCGAATATATTTAGAATGTATTTAGAGTAATAAAAAAATAAGATAAAATAAAATAAAGTAAAATAAATTAAAAATTTATAATTCGTATAATGAAATAAAAAATAAATAATTTTTAAAAATTTTTAAATTTTTTAACCTAACGTATTCTTAAAAGCATATGACTCATAACAACTCTAAAAATCCTTTATCACATCACACGTGGCAGATGTATGTGGAAATAAAAGCAAGGGAACAACGAGAGGCCAGCGAAGATAGCATAGCCCATTTGGGGATGCTTATCCTCCTTATTAGGACTTGCACCATAATAGCAGCTTTAAGCTACATATAAACACAATGTACCCTTCTTTTGTAGCCATGAAAATTTAAGCCAAAAAGCTGAAACTTTGAGCCAATTGGGCATGGGTGACGAGAGAAAAAGGAAGATTGCATGAGAATGAAACAGGTGGAATCAAGCTGGAAAGCTGGCTTTAAAAATTATTATTATTTTTTCCTCTTCCAAAAGCTGGTCAATATCTTTTGCTTACCCAGTAAAAACTCTTTGTCTTCAACTTTTCTTGGGGTCCAGCCAGCTATACACAGTTCATGCATGCATGGCCGGTGATGGTGAGAAGGACTTTATTTTTATTTTTGTTATTGTTATTATGAGGAAAATATCAAACACAGCTCATATGAAAACTGAGATCAAAATAATTTAAATTAAGAGCGATAATTGTATCATAAGTATTATGTTCGTATTTAAAATTCGTACTATTTTGTGTTTAACGCAATTTTGATCAAAATACGTGAATTTCA
>JAVXUM010000021.1:21941451-21955230 GCA_035590655.1 Pouteria glomerata
TCGAGATTTTTTCATTTTTCAATATTTTTTTATTTAAAAAGAGGTCTACTTTTTGGAGTTGGGATCTATAATCCCCTTTCTTTCTTGGTGTTATTGGATCTTTGATTTAAATGATATATTTTAATTCTTTAAAAAAAAAAAAAAGAAAAGAGAAAAACTAGAAATGAAAGAAGGAGCATCTAAACCAAAACATTCTTTCTTTTAAAGTGCAGTTGTTAAGTAATTAACTGAGAGTAGTTTTTTTTTTTTTTTTGAAGGGAGGAGTTTGTTAGATAATTCTTTTGAGTTCATAGAATCATTGGGGTTTTAGATCTACTCTCAGTTGGTTAACAATAACGCTTTGCAAGAAAGAATGTTTTGGTTTGGATGCTATCTCTTTCATTTCTAGCTTTTCTTTTTCGTTTTTTTTTTTTTTAAATTAAAATACACCCTTTAGATCAAGGATCCAATAACCCACACCCACCGAGAAAGAAAGAGGATTATGGATCCCAACTCCAAAAAGTAGACTTTTTTTAAATTAAAAAATATTAAAAAATGAAAAAATCTCACATGGAAAAAATCTCATTATCCAAAGAAATCATCTAACAAAACCTCCCACTCTCCCCCCAAAAAAAAAAAAATTAATTCTCAATAATGAGTTCAATATTCTTAAATGTTCAATCAACATTCATGAGTTTAGAAGTAGCCTGCTCATTTTTAAATTTGACGACAATTTGGTCAAAGGTGCTCCTCACATGGTGGCACACGAACATCAGATCCTGGCTTGCATCTTACAGTACTTTGCTTGTTGGATCACTTGCAAAATTTTAAGGCAAACAAAAAAAAAAAAGTATACATTCACAAAAGATAGAAAATGGTAGTTGCATTAAAGATGTGGCTAATTAAAAATTCAAAAGTAGAAGATCATTGATCAACAATAACGAACATTGTTTGAAAAACAACTCCAACAATCTTCATCTCACAAGGCAATAGTCATTTTTGAATGGAGATAATATGTAAGATATGATGATTTTAAGAGAGATTACTTAATTTTAAGAGATATATCCAGAGCATTATTTAAGGTGGTCTCAGTCATCGAATTCACTTTCTCGAGTGTCAACTTGTCATACCGCATAAACGTTCTATTTTTAGCGCAGGGAGCAAAGATGCTATACAACAATACTACCATAATGTCATTAAGCCACTGTTTGAAAAATTGCTTTTTTGAGTTCCGTTAAAAATCGTAGAAACAATTTAGCACCCTATTCATAGACTGAATCAAGCATGGAGGACAGAAGCATCAAACAACTCGACATTTCTTTTCCCTAAATTGCCCTTATGCACAAGAATATCAACCAAACTAATATGGAACGGATATCATTTCTTCCATCTCTATTTTTGTTTAAAAAATTTATCTCCATTTTCGTTTTTGGGGGAGTTTGAAGTAAAAAAATAATAATAAAATTTGATAAAAGTTAGAATTAAAGCAACAATCTACACACAGGTAAATATGATAGTTAATACTTTTGCATTACACAAAGAAGCATATTATTAATTACTAGTTTACCACTGCACACATTCACATGCGATTCTTTTATACTTAAAAGAATGGCTGGATAAATCAAGCAGGCGAAGGCAAAAGGCACGTCCCAAATGTCATTGCCCAAATGGCAGTTTCTAATTCTCAGTCCTCTTACTTGGTGAGCCACAGTTCTACGAATGAATTCAGCATCAGAGAGTTTGTTTTGTTTGCTGTGGACCTAAGACAGGCAAATCAGTGTGAATTGGACATCCAAACAAATGACGAGATTGCAGCCATTGTTGTCAAGTCGCCAGAAGAGACCCCTAGAAGTTTGAACAAAGATGAACAACAGAGTGACCACTGCAATGATCCTAGGAAGAATGAGGAGGATGGACCCTCAGTTTGAAATCAAGACCACCTTTGCGCAACAGTTATATTACCCAGTGGTGTTCATGGACTGCCAAGTAATGGAGAGCCCTCACTGTTGATTGAAAGGTGGAAATCCGATGGGTTATGTGACTGTGGAGGTTGGGATTTGGGTTGCAGATTAAGGGTGCTCGCCAACCAGACCAAACTTAGCACGAGATCAAGTTCATCTAAGGCTCATCATGCTGCAAAGAGATTTGAGCTTTTCTCTCAGGTTTGATCATTCCCTCACACCGATCTTCTATTTGTTTCTCCAGTAAGGATTGCTAGCTTTCTTTTTCTGACCAACTTCTTTGCTGCTTTTTTTCTGCAGGAAAAAGTCCTAGACAATGACCCAATATTCAGCCTGTCCCCATTCAAGGATAGGACCTTTTCGGTTGAATTCAATTCATCACTCTCGTTTCCACAAGCATTCTCCATTTGTATAGCAGTTTTAAATAGTAGGAAACCATTTGACCTTTCAGAGTTGAGCAAGTTGTTTGAAGACAAACCATCTGAAGAAACCGCAGCTGTGGGCAATGATGGAATAAAGTTCCCCAACCAAGTCCAAGCGGAGACTCCTTCAAGTTACGCCTCATATCCTCCTCTTTCGCCTGTTGGGAGGGTCTAATTTGCGCAAGAGTTTTTCTTTCAGTAACTGAGCCTCTTTTTGTACAGTTCTGTGTCCTCTCACTTGGCTGACTTCACTCATTTAAACCCGCATGAAGTGTTTTTTCCACCAATGAGCAGTGCAGCCAAATGAAGCATGGCCTTCACATTCGGAAGAGACGCTATAGTACGGAGATAGAATCCAGGACTAAGTTGAACTTTGAATTGCTTTGTCTAAATGGTAAAATCATGGGGCTATCGGTTGGTGGAAAGATTATTTGAGAAATTCGGGGTCCAATCACAGTTCAAGGCTCAAGCAATAAAGTTAAAATCTTCAAAAAAAAAATCGGCAGATGCCTAATTACCTAATTTTTCTATTTGAGCAAACTGGCTCTTTATTTATTTATTTATTTTTTTCCTTTATTTACAACAGGAAATCTTTAGATTGCCTGCATGGAGCTCAAGTATTGATCCAGGTTTGATGAATTTTTACCAGATGAACAGTTTATTGAATGATCGACTGACTGAGTCGGTTAGTCTTAGGATACCTGTCAAATCTTGAGAACACACCCGTTTGGAATTTGTAATTAGAATGATTCTTTGTTTCGGGGTTTCCATACAATCAGGATGGAGAGAGAGAGAGAACATTACTGAACAAAGAGAACGAACAACGAATAAAGAATTTATTGAATTCGAACATGTCAACAATTTGCTGGTGGGCCATTATAGACAAACAGTTATGAAGTCCATAAGGGAAACAGCCATGCAATTTGAATTCCCCTGACGGCCAACCTTTTATATAAAGCTTTAATTTGACAACAATGCCAAAAATTTCACATTGGAGGCTGATTGGAACCGAGCAGCTGCCCGACCAGATTGGTAACCTGAAACGTACACAAAGAATACAATGTCAACTGGTTTTACCTTGTATCATCCCTTCTACTTTCTACAGGAATATTGGGACTTCACAAGAAACCTGATTAACATGAAAGCCAAAGTGGTCCAGCAAACCTTCAGAGGATTCAAAAAAATAAATAAATAAAAAATAATAATAACCAAAAAAAAAAAAAAAAAACTTATGAGCAGCTGGTGTATGGCCGATAGGGAAGGGGAAAGCCCAATAAGCCTATTTACACTCCACTTTATTTTTTATTACATAAGCCCCGTTTGGTAACATTTCAGTTATCTGTTTTTCTGTTTTCGTTTTTAAAATTTTGAAAACTTACAACAAAAACATGTTTGTTAACATATGTTTTCGTTTTTTTGCTTCCAAAAAAATGGAAACGACAACAAAAAAATGAAAATAAGAAAAAAATGTTTTCACTCTATTTTCTTTTTCTGTTGCAAATATTTTAGCACCCTTTTTAAACATTGTCCATTTTAATATAATATAATATAATAATTTAATTATATATAATATAACAAGATACTCTAATAATTTATTATATTATATTAATTTATTATATTATATTGTTATATTATAATATATTATATTATTACTATATTATATTATTATTAAATTATTAAATTATATTGTATTATATTATATATTATAGATTATATTTTATTATATTATAGATTATTATTATAAATAATTATATTATATTATATAATAATTATATTATATTATATTATCTATTATATTAATGTATTATGTTGTATAGTAATCAAATTATTATATTATATTATTAATATATTATATTATATAGTAATTAAATTATTACATTATATTATATTATAATTAAATTATTATATTATATTGTATTATAATAAGTTAATACATTATATATATATATATTATATTATATTGTATTATATTAAATTAATATATTATATATATAATTATATATATGTATATATATAATTATATAATATTATATTATAATATATAGTTACGTATATAGTTATAATATATAGTTATATATAATATAATATAATATAATATAATATTATATTAAAATGTATAATGTTTGGAAATGGGCCAAACTTTTTAGAACGGAAAAAGAAAATACGAGTGAAAACACATTTTTTCTGTTTTTATTTTTCTGTTGTCGTTTTCATTTTTTTGAAAATAAAAAAATAGAAACAGATTTTAACAAAAAATTTTTTATTGTAAGTTTTTAAAATTTTAAAAATAAAAATAATAAAAATAAAAATATTACCAGAGACTTTAACGTTGCATTTACACTTGAACCTCGTCATCAATTCTGTCTAATCTTTTATGTGGCGTTTGGTGTCCCATAAATCAGAAAAGTAGTAATGCAAAATACCTTTTTAGTGTTTGATTTGCACAATTCAAAACTTCTAACGAGACCGGTTCGATCTTGGTCTCATCTAAACGATTTTACTAAGAAAAATTATCAAAAATTTAGTAAGAATTGATAAAAATTTATAGAAATTAACAAAAATTTGTAAAATTTGAAAGCAGCTTTGATTCGACAGAGGCAGCCACGGGAGACTGCAAAGTCGACGGAGGCACCAAACTGATCATCGAAATTAGATGTGGGGATACCGACAAATTGAAGCAGCTTGCAAAGTCACCGTATATGATTAGTTTTTATATTTGTGTTTCTCTTTCTTAATTATTTATTAATTTATTCTTTAAAAAATAAAAAATTATATTTTTAAATTAAAATGTTCAAATCACCTTGACATTAAAAATGAATAGTTAAGATTTAAATTTAAGAAATTGAAGTTAAAAAATAATTTAAGGCCCCGGATCTGTCTTTGCATTCCATCGATATTTTTCCTCCCTTCCTCAGTGGCAGTAGTTTGAGGGAAAAAAAAAATAATATAGAATGAGAAAAATTAAAAAATTGTAAATATTAATAGTATTTAAATGTTATCTTTCACTAAATTAAGACGAAAAAAATATAATTTATTTGTGTGTGCCCCTCTTTCTTAGTTAAATATTAATTACAATCATTATGTCATGTCCTTGTGTTGATATAATTTAATTTAGGGAGTTATAATTTTTATTTTTTAAATTAGGTATTTAGAAGACGTGATTTAAAGTTTTAGAATTTAAAGTCTAACACCTTAGGCCTCATTTAGTTTGTTTTTCTAAATTTTATTTTCTATTTTCTATTTTAAACTTATTTTTCATTCTACACTTTTAAAAATAAAAAAAAATAGCTTAAAATATATTTAGACACTTGTATTTTTAAAATTTGTTTTAAAAAATAAAAAGTAAATTTACACATGAAATGAAAAAAAACAAAAAGTGATTTTGAGTATTTTTAATCCGAAATAAAAAAAAAATCTCAAAATAAGAGAAATAAAGTATTTTTTATTTTCTTATTTTGAGATTTTTAAAACATAAAACGCATAAAATAGAAAATAAAAAACAGAAAAGCCACCTTAGTGATTAGGATCACGAATTCAAAAAAGAACTTTTTCGTTTTTCTTGTTTTGTATTATTTTTTCATTGAAATTCAAAATTTTTTGGATAGTTTTTCGCATTGTTCACATTCATTAGACAATCACAAAAAGAAAAAAAAAAAAAATCAAATTGGGAATATATAGGATTGAAAAAATAGAATAAAAAAAAACTAACTTCTTGTACCCTTGCATAGATTCTTCTATTGTGAAGTCTTTTTTGTGAATATAAACAATATATTTTAAAATTATCAAAAATAAAAGGAAAATCAAATTTTGATAAAAAAAATTATATAAGAGGAAAACGATAAAAATAAAAATAAAATAATTTCTTCTATATTACCAAACCAAGGATTAAGTTTGAACTGCATGATCAATTTAAAAAATATTAAATTTTGATAAGAAAAATTAAAAACATCTTCACTATATTTCTTAGCTTATTTTTTTATTTAAAAAGAAAATTAAGTAGTAAAATGAGATTTCAAATAAAGATCAAAAATGCAAATTATAATTTATCTCAGTTTTTAATTTTTTTCATTTTTCTTTTTCTTTCAAATTTAATAGGGGTAATTTTGTGGATATTTTTAGAGATGTTTAGTTTATGAAAATTAACTAAAACTCATTAATTTTTTTCAACTATTTATACTTTCTTTCAATTAAATTTTATAATATATTATTTTAATATCAAATATTATATTTTTATTATGGGAATGTTGGGAAGAAAAAAATTTTGACAAAAAATACAATAAAAATTCAATTGATTTGATATAAAAGTGATATTATTAAATTTTAATTAAAAAATATAAAAAATAATTAAAATTTAATAAAAAATAATAAAAAATAATCAATCAAACAAGGCCTATATTGTTTTCGATCCAAACACCATCCCAATATTTCCTACGGAAAGTCACCCGTGTTACATCTTACTTCGCCACCTGAATTCAAAATAGCGATAAAGCGGGCATTTCAAATTGAAAAGTCCGTAACGGTCTCATTTACCGGCCCCTATCCAGAGCTCATTTCAAAAAACCCCTAATTTCTTCATCAGATTTTTCGTGCTCTCCTGATACTCTAACACACACACACACACATATGGCGACTCTCACTCCGGGGATTCTGCTGAAGCTCCTCCAGGCCATGAATTCAAACACAAGAGTCACCGGCGACCACCGCTCCCCCATGCTCCAAGTCATCGGCATCGTGCCGGCGCTTGCCGGTTCTGACCTCTGGCCCAACCATGGCTTCTACGTCCAGCTCTCCGACTCCCTCAACTCGACCTACGTCTCGCTCTCCGAACGCGACACCGATCTCATCCTCTCCAACCGCCTCCAGCTTGGCCAGTTCGTCTACGTGGACCGATTTGACTTCGATTCCCCGGTCCCTCGAGCATCCGGCATTCGCCCTATTGCTGGCCGCCATCCGTTCGTCGGAAGTCCCGAGCCGCTAATTGCCCGGATTTCTGCCTCGAAGCGCGAGTTCGTGATCCAGCCGGTGTCGGACTCAGATCCGTCAAGCGATCCAATTGCGGCGTTGTTTGCTAGTAAGAAACTTGAGGAAGCGAGAATGGATAGTAAGGAATCGAAAATTGAGGTTAAGAATGAAAAGTACAGTGCGAGACGAGTTCTGGCACCGAAAGAGAATGTTTCTGGGGAGAAACAGGAGGAAAAAAAGATTGCGCCTCAGAGTCAGAGATTTTCTTCGCCTGGAGCCGTGAGACAACAAAGATCAGTATCGACGGGGAAGAAAAATTCGGCTGCGGTTGTGGAGAGAGATCCATCGCCAGCAGGGAAAGTGAAGCGGTCGGCGTCACCGGTGCCATCAAAGTGTGAAGTTCCAAGCTTACAAGCAGCTCGTGAAGAGAATAGAAGAACGTCAAGGGAGCCTGCTATCATTGTGCCGTCAAGGTATAGACAACCATCTCCAAATGGCAGGAAACAGGCGTCGCCAAATTCGAGGAGGACCTCTGTTTCGCCGGGGAGAAGATTGTCTGGTGGAATTAAGGTTTCGCCTGTTTTTGGCGCTGCTGATTCAGCCAGCAAGAAGAAAATGGCAACTATAGCGGCAGGAATTTCAAAGGTCTCAGAGGCAATTGTTGGGTCGGCAAAAGACAAGAGGAAGGGCTGGGATGAGCCACCAGCAGCGGCAGGCTCCACCGGCGCCTCTGCAGAGCAGAAGGAGAAAGGTTCAACAAAAAACAAGCCGGTTCTGCAAGCAATTTTGCGAACTCAGGTACTTGTTTGACATTGGATTGCTCTATTTGGTATTTTACATATTGAAGATTGAGGTAGCAGTGTGAGATCAAAGATGAGGAAGTTAAAGTGGGTGTGATTATCTATTTCTGAGATATTGGCTTTTTTTTGTACTCAGGGTTCTGAGAACGATTGATGAAAGAGTGGTACTTCAGCCAGAGAAGTCAATGGATTTTCAATTAAGACTTGTTTTTTTTCCATGTAAAATGTTTTCGTGAAAATATTTTATTAGTGTTTTTTGATTTCAATGTAAAATGATTTTTCTGAAACATAAGTAAAATTAATTTGAAGAAAACATTTTGCTTTGAAACAAATGGATCATAAAATTTTAGGTCATCAGCCATTCCATAATTATTAGATTGATCTTGCTTGGGGAAGGTCTCTTAGGCAATATTCACACTTGCCGGAACCAACTTAGATATGTCTACTCAAGCATAGACAAAATCTAGTAATTAACAATAGAATATGTTAGACTAGCACAATTGCTCTTGAAAGGAACATAATAGTGTATGTCAATCAAAAGTTGCAGTATTAAATATATGTCATATCGTTCATTTGAACAGAGAATTGCTTTGACCGGGAAGAAAACTTAGAATAGTTAATAAGGAATGAGTTCTGGTGGGTAAGACTCTTTCTTCCACATAACCATATGAAGTTTCAGTTATCATGGCAAAAGTTGAGTTTTAAGAGAATATATCATTCCTGTCTGAATTTTATGTATGCAGAGGTTTTGTTGTCCATAACTGGTGAAGTGTTTTTATCCATAATTTGTGAAATTCGTTACTGCAACATTTCATAAACTGGGGGTTGCATGGGGAGAGTGGGATATGAACATTGGATCAGCAACTCACGGTACTAGTTTGTCGATAAATATTAATAAACGGTGGATCAGTTTCGGGGAACAAGCACACATCAGATGGAAGCCGGGGTGAAAGAGAGAGGATCAAATTCTAGAGTCATAATTAGCTCCAAGAAGGTAGATTAGAGGACCTTTTCCCTAACAACTATGACTTGTCAATTGACAAGGAAACATCAATAGCTGATACCATGGAAAGTCCAGGCCAGAACAGGCCATGGAATGTTGTTGCCTTGAGAAGGAATTTGTTTGATTGGGAGGTGGAGAAGTTCGTGGCTTTTATGAAGATTTTGCAAACATCAAATTCTGGAGTTATAATTGGCTCCAGGAAGATAGATTGGAGGACCTTTTCCCTGAATGACTTGGAAGTTGACAAGGAAGCTTCAAAAGCTAATAACATGGAAAATGAGGGCTAGGACAGGGCATGGAGTGTTGCCTTGAGAAGGAATTTGTTTGATTGAAAGGTGGAGAAGTTTGTGGCTTTTATGAAGATTCTGCAAACATCAAAACCAGTAGAGGAAAAGGATGTAGTTAGTTAAAATTTTTCAAAGTTAGCGAACTTTGAGGTTAGATCCTTCACAGATTCTTGTGTGGAAGAAAAGGAACTAACTTTCCTTGGAAGGCAGGGACAATGCCTAGAGTGGATTTTTTTTTATCTGGTTTGAACTCTACAAAAAATTCTTTTACCATAGACAATTTGCAAAGGAAACAACATGTGCTAGTTAATAGGTGTTTGTCTTTGGAAAAAGAAAGGGCAGTCTATTGATCAAATCTTCATCCATTGTAAGTGGATGAAGGAGCTAGGACATATTGTTATCTCGCCTTGGAGTTTGGTGGTGCAACACAAGGATTAAGGATCTTTTCAATAGTTTGTGGGGATATAAGATTAGAATGCAAAAGATTTAGACTTGGTGGATGGCCCCTTTTTTCCTAGCCTAGTTGGTATGATAAGAAAGGAAATGCAGAACTTTCCAAGGGGATGAATTGGCTTTGTATATAGTGAAGAGTCTTCTTTTGTCTTAATTGTATAATTAGTCAGTTTTTTTTTTGGGGGGGGGGGGGGGGGGGGGTGCAGGGAACCAGATTTGAATTATTCTATTAATTTTTTCAAAAGTATGATATCTAAGCAAGGAGTGGTTTTCGTAATGGCATTTTCTTATTACCTCTTCTTATTTTCCATCTTTAATAAAATTCTTTTATTCATAAAATAAAATAAAATCATAAATTAGATTTTATTCATGTCCTGCCTCTGTGTCTAAATGGCAATTTATAACTACTTGAACATTTTAGATGTTGGGTAAGTAAATATATGATGAAATGATTGAAATTATGATTTCTTTGTCCAAGACTCAAATGTAATGAAGATTTCTCTGTTGACTATGGATTCTAAGAAGTAATTATATTTCAGAATTCAAACAAGCATCCAGTTGTTAGACTTATCTACTTCAAGATTTTTACAATTATAACTTGAATATAGGTAAATATCTGATGAAATGGTTGAGATTTATCAGTTTCGTTGATCATACTTAGTCCCTTATCACCAGGTTTGAATTTGACTTTTCATTATAACTAGTTTGGCAAGCACTATTAGTTTAGGTCATGGATACAGGCGAGTTTCTTTTGAAGTCATTGATGCCCAATTGTCATGCCAATCCTAACAATAATCTCTCTCTCTCTCTCTCACTCTCAACTTCCAGAATATCATTATTGTCTGGAAATTAATGCCAAATGATTTAATCTGTTTTTAGTAAATTTCTTGGATAAAACTCAAAATTTGCCTATCTTTTCTTTCACATTTTAGTTTTTCCTTGCCCCTTTCATCTACTCATCTTTTGTTGTTCTATTCAACCTAAAGATCAAAATATGCATGCTGCAATCTTTAATTGCTTTTTCTTTTGATATTTAATCTTTCAGGCTGCTATTTCTAGGCGTTTAAGTGATGTGAATAGTCAAAAGTCCAGTAAGGATGATTCCGAAACCAGTGAAAAAGAAAAATCTAGCTCGACCGAAGGTGGTTTGGTGCCTGGGAAGCCAAACTGTGCGGAGCTGGGAATCACCATTCACGAGAAGAAATGGACTGATGGTAGTATTCCATTGCATGCAGTATCTGTAAGCCTTGCAAAACTTGGAAAGGTAAACCTGAAAATTTATATTTTTCTATTTAATTGGCAGGAACTGAAACAGAACCTAAATATTTTGACGTGGCTCTTAAGGCACCATTATGACTTGGGCAAGCTTAGCAATGATCAGCATCAAGATCAGTAAAAGACATAAACACTCAATTAAATTATCCTTTTTTTTTTTTTTTTGGTGTGTCATTTGTAGCCACGGGTCTTCATTTTCATGTATTGACAAAATGCAGGAAGCTATGCAGAGGAGGGCTCTTGCTTCCACAGCTGCGGCTGAGGCACTTGAAGAGGCCATTGCTACCGAGTCTATCATAAGGAGCTTAAGGTAATCATCCCATCTCCACATTGATTGGGGCTATTTGTCAACTTTCTTGTTAGAATTGGAGTACCCTATAGAAGTTCACTAGTCAACCTCATCTGGTGAGTTGGACCTAAAAAAAATTGAGGGGTCAAAACACAATTCACTTTGGTAATTAGAAATGAGCCAGGGTTTCTTTTAAGCTACATTTTCATCTCATATGGTTTTTTTTTTACCAAAATTTAATATTTCTTTTGCTTTTGATAGCTTTTTAGCCACGTTATTCACATTCAAAAAAAATAAATAAATAAAGCTTAAAAATACTAAATATCTCTCTGATTTTTATTTGAAGACCTAACATTCATCACTTAGTTGTGGATGAATTCTTACAGTTTAATCTGACCATGATTGTTAATGCCCTCAACTTTGATTTCAGCATGTTTTCGGATCTTTGCTATGCATCGAAGGCCGGAAATCCTATACCCACAATTGACAAATTCATGTCAATGTACGACGAAGTTGTGAAATCGACAGCGACTGCTGAATCAATTGCTACTAACCGCAGTTCAGTGGTTCCTAATGACACCACCCTCTCAGAGCATTCAAAATCTATTTCGCTATGGGTGGAAGCTGCATTGGCGACGGATCTTGAAATCGTCTCTCTCCTAACCAACCAAAACGTTGAGCCACGTCCAACGCTGCAGAAAAGTTCATCATCGAAACAACAATCTCTCAATGCAGCTTCCAAGAACAACACCGCTGCTGCATCATCACTCCCTTTCGATGCTACTGGCAGGAGATGGACAAGGGGCCATGGAATGAATGAAACTGTGCAACTTGCAATGAATTTGCAATCAGAGATGCAAATGTGGTTCGTTCGGTTTGTGGAGGAGTCACTGGATGCTGGTTTTCGAGTGTTTGGG
Source organism: Pouteria glomerata (assembly GCA_035590655.1). Lineage (NCBI taxonomy): Eukaryota > Viridiplantae > Streptophyta > Magnoliopsida > Ericales > Sapotaceae > Pouteria > Pouteria glomerata. The sequence goes on from JAVXUM010000021.1 coordinate 21,953,800, forward strand.
AAGTTTGCTTCTGATGGTGGTGGTCTTGACAGCGGGCCAATTGCTGCAGTCCTGTCGCAGCTAAAGCGAGTCAACGACTGGTTGGATCGCGTTGCATCTAAAGATGATGAACTCCTGACAGGAAAGATTGAGCAGCTGAAGCGGAAGATCTATGGATTCGTTATTCACCATGTGGGGACAACCGTAAATAACTCTACGCCCATTACGTCTTGATTTCTCAGTCTTTGAAATCTCACCTTGTTCTTCTTCTTGCAACAATTTGATTTTGCATCAAATTTTCAGTAAATGATGATGAATCAGAACTGTAAGTCTCCGTTGAATACAAAGTTTGGCTTCTTTGGTACAGAAGTGCTTTTAGTTGTTTCCTTTTTCGCAATTATATGGGATGAGGTAACTGGAAAAATCTTACACTTGCATATTCAAAATGCATTCCCCCCGGCTTTGATAATTTTATATTGAGTTGTCTATTAGTATAGTGAAGTTTCTATTTTGATTTCAATTCTGTCCAAACATTGACGTTTTTTAGTTATTATTTTACTAGTGCGTTTAAATCATGGTTTTACTGAGGAATGGAATTCAAATTTACTTTTCATGCTGAGTTTATGTTGGAAAATGGAACGAAAACGTGTGAAATTTGAGAAATTAAAAATAATTAATTAGAAAATTAATTAATTGATGAATGTTTTATATTTACATTTTTTGGATCAATTTAAATAAGAATATGTATTCTTTCTTAGAAAACATAAATTTTAAATACGTGCTCTTATTTAAATAAATTCAAAAATATAATAAAAAGTATGAGATTTATGAAATTTGAAATAATTAAATGCAAAAAAAAAAATTAATATGTTGATGTATATCTTTTTCCATTATGTTTCCATCACAATTCACACAAAAAGAAAAAAGGAAATCTTGAATTTTTGTCACTTTTATTTATTTTTGACAAATCATTATCTCCTTGCTCATTTTTTTTAATTTTTTTTTTCAAAATTTGAAGTTTCAAATTTATCTTTTCCAACCAAAGATTAGTGTTTTTATTTTTATTTTTATCGTGTGGTTGTTACGAGGTAAAAAATGGAAGGACAATCTCCAGGCTTGAAGCACAGCTGGGGTATTGTATTCAATTTGTTTACGTTCTTAAGATCCATGTTGTGAAAGGTAAGTGACAACCTTTGAGAATTGGGGTCGCTAAGGTCATTTTTGCCACTCCACTTGAAAATGGATGACGCATTAGAAAAAGCAAAAAGGTGTTTTCAAACACGTGTTATTTTGAAATAATAAAAAATGAGATAAAGTAAAATAAATTATAAATTTTGTAAGTCGTGTAGTGTAATAATTTTTAGATTTTTTTAAGAAATTTTTAAAATTTTTTATAAATTTTAAATTTTTTTTTTTTTAAACCAAAACCCCTACTGGAAACAACCTAGATAA
>JAVXUM010000021.1:21955330-21965664 GCA_035590655.1 Pouteria glomerata
AATTACGTTTCCAAACGCTGTTTCAGTTTTCATTTCAAGAAAAAAAAAACGACAACAGAAAACACAAAACAGAAAACGGCAACAGAAAAACGACAGCATTCCCAAACGGGCCCATTGTGACAGGGATTGAGTGTTATGATTGAAATTGTAGTCATTAAAGTCAAATTTACCATAAATCGGAGGGATGGTCTTTATTATTTATTTCAATTTTAATTATTAAATTGACCAAGTAAAATAGGCTACTTATTACAAAATAAACTACTTTGCAGCAAAATCATCCATAATATGACAACTTTTTTTTTATTTAAAAAAAAAAAAGGTATAAGTTGGGTTTCCATAAAATACTAGAAAAAACTTATTTGCAACTGAAAAACGTTACCCTTTTTTGGGCCGTGCATTAGTTTTACGATTGGGAAGTATTTTTGTAATTATTTTTATGAACGTAAATAACATATTTAAAAATTAAAAAAATTAAATTTTAGTAAAAAAATCATATAATATAAAAAAACAAAAAAACAGAAAAAGCTAGTTTATCTCATTGTTACCAGAGTTGTGCTATAGTTACCGCACGTTTGTCTCGCACAATCTACTACTCAAGTGATAATCGACTTCAAACAAAAAGATAACATCTGATAACTGTGATGATTTTGAATGAAATACACTAGTGACTAACTGTTATTACAAGTATAATGCAAACGAGCAGTAACTTGTGCAGAAAAAACCAACGATAACGTTAGAATTTTCGTTGTTACCACATAGAGCATACTCAACTTAAGTCTTGGTCCCAAATTAATTAGGGTTAACTATATGAATGCTCTCTCCCTCTTTATTTCTATCATAGTTTATATTTCCTGAGAGGTTATATAAAAATTAAGTGTTTTTTTATAATTTTAGTCTATGTAATCTGAAGTTTATCTTTAGCTCTCTTTACTTTAACTATTTTAATCTACTAACTTTTTCTTATTGGTACATCTTTATGTTTAAGTTAAACATGATCAAACCATCTTAAATAATCTTTTCTTAACATTTACTTTATCTGTGCCATCCCAAGATTATTATAAGTATATCGTTTATTATTATTATTTTTCTTATGTTACTAAATATTCATTTTAACATTCTCATTTTCAATATACTCGTCTTATAAGAGTATTAATTTTTAATAACATAATAATTATACCATAAAAAATAATTACTCTTATAATCGTTTTATAAAAATTTTCCTTTAACTAATAAGTATTTTTCAATTATGTTAAAGCCTGAGACACATTCAAGTCAAATCATATGCATTACATTTGCTCCATTCCCTCCATTTGCACAAGTAATTTATCAAGATATATAAAAAATTATTACTTTTTATACTTTTTTATTCTCAATTTTCACTATACTACCATTCATAGTTTAATTTTATTAAATTTATAATGGATATGTTCTTTTTTCTTTGTCCTACTTACTTTAAATTATTTAGACTCTAAAATGTTTATTCAAAGTTCTAACTTATAATTAATCTCAAACATATTTTTATCTAATACAATACCATGAGGAGCAACATATACCAAAAAAAATCACATTGAATGTGTTTAATAAGCTTGTCCATAACCAAAATGAAAAGATAAAGAGTTTAAAACAGATCTTTGGCATAAACTAACTATAATTGAAAAATTATTTACACTACCTCTTATAGTTTCAGCGTTACCAATTGCTCCACCATACATATTTACTTGGTCTACTATATAAAGCTTAATTGTTACTATAAGCAAATTTAAACAACCATAAGTGATCTTTTCAACCACTATGAAAACTAAGGATACAAACTCTTAGTATATTTTCTAATTTTTGAATCATACATTCTAATTGTCCATTTATTTGATGGTGAAAGACCATTAGTAAAATATAATTCTACCTCAAAAGTTGTTTATCAATTCTATTAAAATTGATAAACCAAAAAAAAAAAAATATATCTATCCAAAATAATGGATATTAAAGTCCATGAAGTCTTACAATCTCTTTCACACACAATCTAGCCAACAATTTATGGAATTAATAATCTGAATCGACCAAAAGTGAGCTGTTTTCGTCAATCTATCCACTATAAACCTAATAACATTACCTTTTTTTTTTTTTTTTTTTTTCTGAGACCTTGATAATCTTGAAACAAAATCTATAGATACATCATTTCACTTACATTTTGCTTCAAGTAAAGGCTGTAATAACTTTGTTGGTCTTTGATGATTACCTTCAATATGTTGTTAAATAAAACATCTGGCCACAAATTGTACATCTTTTTTCATTCTTAATTAATTAAATTAATGAAATAAATCATAATACATCTTTGTATCATGTTAAATGAAAATTTTAAATGTCAAAATCAATTATTAAATAAAATATAATCTTAAACAAAAGAGTAGGTCATAATAGTTACTTTTATCGTCAGTCGATTGTCACTTCCAACAGTAACCACTATCGCCAGCCCTACTTCCACTGTGAGCACTCTCCACCTCTAACTATTGATTACAAGTGCCACCTTCAACCACTGGCATCGCTAATTAACCAGTCAGTCGTCACTTTCGACCATCATTACTACTAACAGTCGTTGTCGTCTATTCTACTAATAACATAACTACTAATCACTAACTATTATTACTAAGGGGGTGTTTGGGTGCTGTACTTATTCTGAAAAACTCTGAAAATCTCTTAAAAACTTTTAAAACTTATTTCACTGCATGCCTTACGAACCCACAATTTATCTCATTTTATTTCACTTTTCATCATACCAAACACCCCCTAAATATATTTTTAAATTTTTATTATAAAAATAAAAATTAAATATAAATACTAAAAATTGAGAGTTTATACAATAAGCCCTGGTTATCACTTTTTTTTCTTCAAAACGTTAGAAATGCCAAGCACACTAACTGGGTCACTGTACGTATACCTCCACTAGCAACACTTTAAAAAATAATAATAATAAAAAACAAAAAGTTCCTAAAATTATTTATTTATTCAAGAGAAGTGCCTTAATAAAATCTTAAATACAATGCTCTCTCGTCTCTACGCTCTACCCTCGTGCCAAAAAATGATGAAAGATACACATACGTTGCAGAAAGAATAAAGGGTTCTCTTCTGCAAGAATCTTTCTTTCTCCTTTTGCTTTTCTTTGGCATCCAACTATGGCTTTTATGTTAGATATTCGAAACACTTAGCCAAAAAAAAAAAAAATATTCGAAACCACAAACATGGTTTGTGAAACAAAAGTTGTAAACAGAGAGAGAGAGAAATAGAGTTAGAGAGAGAGAGAGATTGTCTGTTTGTGGAATTATTATGACCATTAGTTTCTAGTAGCGGAGTACTGCTCTCCCTTTCTTGAACCCGTGCCACTAACTTGTCTTTCTCTGTGCATTGGCACTGACTCTTTGAAAAGGCCTCTACTTCACAGAGATTTAGGGGCTCGTGGTTGTTGATAATTGCAAGTATATGAATTTGTAGCTCTGCAGAACTCAAATTTTTGGAAATAGGTGGTGAGCTTTGCTTTCTTTGCTTTGAGTTCTCTTTCTTTATCATTTTTTTTTCTTTTGTTTTCAACAGCTCTTTTTTTTTCTTCATAAATACATAATATGTTTGTCTATATTTTGAGGTGGTAGTGGAATGATTGAAGTCTAGAACATAGATGGAATTGTTGAATTTGAATTAGGTTTGGGTTATTTCACAAGTTTTGTTTCGTTTCAAAGTTGTACAAGTTGAAAATTATGGAAGGTAACTTCATTTCAAAGTCACTTTTGTTTTTACAGAGTTAGTTGATATAGGTGTTGTCCTAAGGAAATAATCGCCTGAAATTTGTGGCTTTGATGTGATTTCATAAGAATTTAAATTCCATCCAATCTAAAGTTCATACTCCGAAGAGTCAAATCCTAATCCAATCACAGATTTTGCTTGGTTTCTGCCCTCTAGAGAGGTAAGCCTTCCATTAACTTGAAACAGTCTTTTGAATTGTAATTATATTCATTATTTTTGTTCTTTCATTTTGTAATACCATTAGGAATTACTCTTGTGTGTCTCTTATGTGTTCATGAAATTCAAATTTCATTAACGCAATAAACATCGTTGTAAAAAAACTCCAAGACAATACATAGTAGAATTTTTATTTATTTATTTTTTTTTTAAAGCTTAAGTGAAATAACCATATTTTCCCCATTTTTCCTACCCATGTATTCATTTTTATGATATCTTATAATTGTTTTATCCTCTGTTAATTTAATTTTATTATTATTATTATTATTATTGATGTATTTCATCTTCCATTACTTGTTTTTAGACCCAGAGTTCAATTTTGATATTGTGGTGAGTTGAGCTCCATTAGTCAAGAAGCTTGGATGCACTTTGGTGCTTTGTGGAAGACATTAGCCTACTGGTGTGATTGATGGTATATTAACGAATTGATCATTAAAGCCATTTAGCAGGTTTTGCATTTTGTCTGATCTACATTGCTAGAGTAATGGTTTCCCCAACGTGCTTAACATATAAAATAGTTAACCCTTTCATTTTTTGGGTTGGATTCAACAATCAGCAAAACAAACAAATCTCAGCCTAAAATATATTCTTTTTTTAGGACCCAAAAAAAATAAATAAATAAAAAATTAATAATACACAGTGTATGAAGCAACCGGAATGAGATGAAACAAATAAACAAATTTGTTTCAAAGACCAATAAATTTCTTCCAGCCTCCATCCAATTTGAACTAGGTACAAAATTTATGTACATAATAATCCAGGGTTTCAACATTTCAAAGCCCCATCCGAAAATAAAGCATAATGTACCTTACCTGCAGCTCTGTGGGTGGAGCGTTGGTGGCCGAAGGAGCTTCGACGGCGGGAATGGACACAGCGCCGAGCAAGGCAGAGCGGGAGAAAGAGAGACGAAGAGAGGGACGAACCAAATGGGTTTCAAGAAGGAGTTCAAAATGCCTTCTGAATGCCGTGTTTGAAGATGGGTTTCACGAATGAACGATGCCGGTGTACAACTTTGGGTGTATAAACGTAGAAAACGCCGGATCGTTTGGCGTCTTTAGTTGGCATCAAATCGCCAATTCAAATGGCGATTTTAGCTTTGGATTGGTTGGACTGAAATCGCCAAACTGAATGGCGTTTTCATGAACTCCCCAAATCAACTGGCGTTTTGTACTTCGCCAAACCAAATGGCGTTTTCATTAATGGCACTTTGCCAAATATTTTCAACCGGACAGCAGATCCCATATATTTTATTAAATTCACCGTGAAACAAAAAAAAATCCGCTAACGAGCCAATACATACCTGGGATGTTTAATGTAATAAAAAAGTGAAATATAATAAGTGAGATATAATGAAATAAAATAAAATAAATTATGAATTTATAATTTATGTGAATAAATTTTAAAAATTTTTAAAAATTTTAAAAATATTATTTTATTTGTTAACAAATCAAACCGTACCTAACACTACAAGCAAATTACCTACAACCTTTCTAGTGAGCTTTACAAGAATGGATAAACGATGGATTGAAAATTTTAATATTTTTAGTATCTTTTATTTTATTTTTCATTTTTTTTTTGTTTTCTACGCACAAATCTTCAAAATCGAAATATAAATTGAAGCAGAGCCTATTACTATCGGGACAATAAAACATGTTGGAGAATATTTTTGAAATAGATGAAAGTGAGAAAAATATAAAATAAAATAGAAGAATGAGTTTTTTTTTTTTTTTTTGGATAATTCATTTTATTATCCTATTGTTTGAACCCAAAAAGAAAAAAAAAAAAAAAAACACATGATTCCATCTAACTTAAAAGTCAACACATGATTTACTCGTGACTTGTACTAAAGTGTAAAATTGTCAAAAAAATGTTAAATGTAAGTAAATTTGTGTTGCATATATCATATGAGTTTATTTGTGATTTTTAAAAATTATTGTTTAAAAAAAAATAACAAATTGAGTTTATTTAAAAAATAAAATAATATTTAATTTTAACATAGAAATAAATAAAATATATTTTTATCTATTAATTTTTTTGAAAAAAATTCTCTCAATTAATTCTGATTTATGAGATACAAATCTAATTAAATTAATAAATTCAGCCAATTTTATACTTTGGTCAAAATTTTGAAAGATTATGTGTTAACTTTTAAATTAAAGCAAAACGGTAATTGTTTTTACTTTTTAAATTTGATGTTAGAAAAAATAATAAAAATGTTATAGGAAAAAAATAATGAAAATTCTATTATTTAGTTTGTAATTAACAATTCTTTCAAAAAAAATATTTTGTTATTTTTTTTTTAATATACATTTTTACTTCTCCTTCAACCAAACAAGGCGTGAAGCTTATCAGCTACACACATTATCTGATACAAAAAAATAAATTATATATAATGACAGACGTACAAGTCCAGAAAGCTCTCATCGGAACCAAGAACGCTTCTGGGCTCGTCCAAACCCTAATAAACCGATCATATACCGTTCTCTCACACTCTTTTCCCAGCCGTTTTCATTTCCAAACCATACCGTTTCGCTTCGATTCTGGATCTGCTGGCCTTCATTTTCCCTAGAAAATTGTCTGCTGCTCATTTTCCCGAGAAAATAATCATCCTTCTTCGCTTCGTCACAAGCCGATTAAAATCGGTTAATCGGATCCCAATTTTCAGTTAGATTGTACTTTCGGCAGTACAATCTTTTCGTTGTTGTTCATTTTCCCGAGAAACCCCATCATAAGCTTTTTTTTCCCAGAGAAAATTAACCTTGTGTCTCAATCTGATTTCCTTTAGTGTGTCATCGCATCTTTGTTTTCTTATCAACTGAGTAAACGTTCTGTTACACCTTCGGTGCAACCGTGCAATCTGGTTGGCTTTGTCATCGTCTTCCCACCTGTTTTCTATTTGATTCGAGCTTCGATCTTGGCAATCTTAATCCAAATTGCTGTAACATTCAATTACGTTTCATTTTGTTTCGGGGTTACAGATAAGTCTGTATCTGTCTCGCTTTGGAGACAAAATTTTGTTCTGTTGAAGCGACGGTGGCGCTGAGATTGAGTTGAGAATGGTGGGAGGTGGAAATAAAAAGGACGAGTCGTTGGTTCTGAACAGTACCAATGTGTTTGCGGCTCTTGGAACCCTAAAGAAGAAGAAGAAGTCTGGCAAGGACCAAAGTTCATCGAAGAGTAAAAGCTCTTCGAAGAAGAAACAAGAGGAGGAACCTAAGCCCCAGGTTTTCTGGGCTCCAACGCCGCTGACGGTGAAATCATGGGCGGATGTTGACGACGAGGATGATGATGATTACTACGCTACCACGGCTCCGCCTCAATCCGTTTGGGCTGGCGGAGCAGATCCGCCACCTACGGTAAAGGAGAGCTCGACACTGGTAGAGGTGAGAAATTCACGTAATCTATTTTGTGGTTATAAGTTATTTTTCATTCACGACAGATATATTATTGAGTGTTGAATCGCTGTTCCCATGTTTGTGTGTTGTGTCTTGATGGTTCATTCACGGTTCCTGTAGCTATTGTTGGATAGGATTCAAAATTCGTGTAAATAATTGTCAAAAACAGATTTATTAAAACAATTTGCAAATAGTTATAGAATGATAGTGCATATACATGTATATTAGAAAATAAAAGATAGAGAGGAAAAGCCTGGGAGATTGCGGAGGTTTTGGAGGAAGAGAAGATATGAAGATTCAGCCCAATTACAAATGTTGAAGTCTCTTAAAGATCATAATCGCACCCAATTAGATCAAGATGAGCGTTTGTTGCCCAATGAAAATAGAGTATAGTGCTATCTGTTGCCCCTATATCAAATTCTAACTAAACTGAAAGGTTCTCACTGATCAAATCAAATTATCTATGCTATATTAACAAGGAAACCAGAGGGTTGGTGAAGCTCGGTGAGGCCAGTGATGAAGTTGTGTCGCATTTTTTCTTAGACAGTTGCTTGAAAAGTACTAAAATTGCTTCCCTTAGAACTCTTTTTAACTCTAAACCGTGAAGGGTATATCATTTTAAATAGCTTAATATTTGATCTTTTTCCCCCCCTATTAGTGGGTCTATTTTAGTGGGCCACAGAGTGGGTGCATTATGCTTGCAACATAACTATGTGAAGTTACCATGAATTTTCGGATATTGAAGTGGTTCTGAATTGGTGAATCATTATTGCCTTTCCTCAAACATTGTTTAGCATCAAATTTAATAAGTTGTCAACGTGAAAATACTATTCTAAAATTTTGAAAAGAGTTGTTAACCAAATATCATTGTTGTGGAAGTCGCATTCTATACAACGTAAGAGGAGTACAGCTTGGATGAAGTCTTATATGATGCTGAGTTAGCTTCTAGTCATTTTATTACTCAACTATAGTTATTGTATGATATTTTTTATTTGACTAGGTCTAACTTGGGACTACAAAAATCCTATTACACCAAATTGGGGTTTTCCTTTTTTAAAAAGGTTCCAAAAATACTGTAAATGTAGATTTTGTGCCTTGATGCGATTTGTTCTACCAATTTGTCCTGGATGTTTCTGTTGACTGGGACATGATACTTTGTAAAATATGAGAATTATGATGACGAATCCAATAAAAGAATGAAGAGTTGTTTCTTTATCCGGGTAATATATTATCAGGAATATGGTGCAGAGAATAATCTTTTATTTATTTATTTATTTATTTTTTTGGTTCAATGTTTCTTGCAACTTTATGTAGATTATGCATGCACAGAAAGGAACAGCTGGAGTTAATCTTTCCCCCACATTGTGAGGGTAGTGCTATTTATAACTTCCAGGAAATTCTAGCCATAATGTTGGTAGTCAAAGTTCATTAGGCTGTTTGTTTTGTTAGTGGGCTTTTTATTCTGCTGTTTTCACTTTTTATCATTGCTTCTGCAGTTGCAATTAGTTATCAAGCTTGTTCTGATATCAGGTTTTGGGTGTGGAGGAAAGGAATGGCTTTGACTTATTTGAGTCGAAGGGCTGTCCTTAAAAGTGTAGTGCCCTGTCACTAGTATTGTTGAGTCAGAGATTTCTCTCTCTCTCTCTCTCTCTCTCTCTCTCTCTCCCCCCAGTTTTTTATATTTGTAGTTGTTGCTGGACTACTTTGCTTTTTGACCAACCATTCCCTTTTGATGATGTATTCTAGTTTAAAGATCAGCTCATCCTTCTTTTAACTCCTCTCTTTTCCATTAATTCTTTGATGGTTTCTTATTAAGAAATAGAAGGAAAATGTTATAACAAATAGACTTATTGTTGGAGCCTATTGCCTTATTGTTATTCTAGTGAATAAGGTGTGTGCTTTTGTCTATTTTTCCTTTTCATTCATCTCTTTTTATCTTTTCTGATGTTCATTTGTTGGCAAGATTAGTACTGAGATGAACTCTCAAGATCGCCTTTTTAGGATTGTAGCTCTTGTGGTGGTTCAATTATTTTGTTTGACCAAAATTTAGAGAAACAATTATAGATTCTTAGATTGATCAACTTTCGAAAACTTGTGGACGCTAGGAAAGTGAAAGTGAAGAAGAAGGTCTTGATGAAATTGATGACGATAATGAGGAAGAACATGAACAAGAGCCTGAGCTGCCAGTGGAACAAGTGCCAGTTGCTAAAAAGCTTGCTGAAGTTTCGTTGGCACCTAAGGACCCAGAAAGACAGCTATCAAAGAAGGAATTGAAGAAGAAGGAGCTTGCAGAACTTGATGCAGTTCTTGCTGAACTGGGATATCCCAAGTCTGAGTCCAGTGGTCAAGATGACTACCGTGGTAACATAATGATCTATTATCATTCATAAACACTTTGATCAGATACTGTCTACATCTGTGTGTCTGGAATTTTTTCCAACTGTTTTTGGTTTCTCATGCATCTGCATGTGCGTGCCTTTTGAATCTTCAACTCTGAATGTCCTTCAATAACTGTAGCCTCATTCCATTTCCGCATCATAATTTTGTTACTAAAATTTTGTTCACCATTTTTGCGAATGTAATTGTGGCCTGTTGTCTGGATTAGGAGTTGGTAACTGATCTGCTCTCTTGTTCCTCGTCAAATTTGTTTCAGTTGCTTCTAACTCCATTAACGCTGAAGTATGTAATATTCATTTCCTTCTCATTTGCACTTGAAGGTGGTGTGGAGGAGAAGAAGCTGGAGAATCCCAATGGAGAGATGGAGAAAAAGGACAATGCTCTTGGGGAAAGCAAGAGTGTAAAGAAGAAGAAAAAGAAGGACAAGTCTTCAAAGGAGGCTAAAGAACATCAGGACCAACCCAATGGCGCTGACACCACAAACAGAACTGATGAAGCTGCTGAGACTGAGAAGGGGGAGGATGCATCTGTTGTTAA
>JAVXUM010000021.1:22038592-22051799 GCA_035590655.1 Pouteria glomerata
GCATAACTCGAGTTCGATTAATAGAATAGCTGTAATTTTTGTTTTAATGTGATCACCGTTATCCAAGCTACCAAATAAGACCCATTATCAATATTTTTTTAAGAAATTTGAAAACCATTTCGACGGATTTCAAAATTGTTCCGACGAATTTATCTGCAAAAATCAATATCTTTCACTATTTATCTCTGAAAAACGTGATTTGCCACCAAATGCCCAGATATCACTCAAACCACGTTTTTAATTATTTTTCGTTATTTTTCGTTGCTCCAAACACCCCCTGTAACATGATCCAGCAACTTTTGTTTTCTATATTTTTTAACCTTTATAGATAAAAACAATGGTGAGAAAAAGGTATAAGAATTGAAAAATAAAAAATTTAATTCCTTAAGGAATGTCTTTTTTTTTTTTTTTGTATTTGTAACCTGAATAAATAAAAATACATATTTAAGTTTGTATAATTTTTTCTTTTTTTTTTTTTGGTCTAATATTCTTTTGTCTTTATTTGATTTTATTTTCTCTAGTCAGGCATGTAATTCAAGGGCGGAAATGACTATAAAAGAGTAGAGACAATTGTTCTCATTCATTTTTTTAAAAAGAAATTAATTATGCATATTTTCTAATATTTATCTCATTAAAATTTGCTTTAATCCCACTATTCTAATTTATTCTTACTTGCTCCCACCCATAGCCGACCTTATGAGTTGAGTTCCTGCAAGTTGGTTAAGCCAAAACGTGACTATACATATAATGATATATATAGTGATATCATAATTTAAAAAGGCATTAAGAATTTTAATACGTTCATTTATTTAAGAGTTTCAATAGACATTTATCATTAAAATCTTAAAAAGCCCTTGATGTTCTCCATTTATACAACATATGTGTTTATTCAATTTCACTTTTTCCTTTATCGAACTTCAATTTTTTTTTATCATTTATCATTTATTCAATTTCATAACTTTTCTAAGATAAGTCTTATATTTTTTGGATAAATTTTTTTATTATTTATTTTTTTATCTAACTTCAACTTTTTTTTTTTTATTATTTGAACAAATCTTATCATTTTTTTAGATATGCTTTATCAAATATTGCGGGATCTCAAAATTTTTAAGTCCGTTTAGCTCATAATAACTACTATTTTTTCTGTCTCCGATACTGGTGTGATAAAAAATAACCTTTGTAAGCAAAGTCTAATAATTAGGCGGTAATTGTATATCTACTCATTCTATCAAATCACAATACATGACATGACATTAACATTTGAATTTGAAATTATGGTTCGAATAAATTATAACGAAAAGATAATTTAAAATTATGATTTGAGCTAATCTCTGAAATGACATCAACTCGAGAGTTGTTAGATTAAATTTTAATAATTCAGACGTATCATCCTTTTAAGCTTAAAAACGCATAAATACATCTAAATCTTTACATTCTGACCTATAACTTATATTCTCACGCCGGCTACTGAGTCTATTAGAACACATGAGACATGGCACACTCATTCTTATATTTGAAATTATGGTTCAGATAAAACATTGGCATAATTAATTTTTTTATTAACTTAAAAGAAAATAACATAAAATATGTTTTTATATGCTTTTAAAAATATAAATAAAATTTATTTATCTTTGAGATTTTTTTTTTTCATTATCTTGTACGAAATTAGACTTAATATATGGTGGTTGTTCAAATTTGGAAAATTTTTCTTTACGAAGTATAATTATATTATTTTAAATTATACATGTTAAAAATGGATAATTTTGAAATTTCACTTAATAAAAAAAAAAGATATAAAGTGCAAGAAAAAAAAATATTTTTGAAATGGAAATAAACTCATCCTACTTTTGTTATTCATTTATTATTATCATATTACTCGCGTCATTCTAGTACTTTGTTTTTTTTTTTTTTTTTTTGTTATAGTGTTTTGGTGGAGTAGTAAAATCTAATTAGAATATCTAAGGTGTTATTCACAAGACAATGAAGACATTTTAATTCAGAGTTCATGCATTTAATTTTATTTATTTTTTCTGTGTTTTCCTTTCCGTCTTAATTTAATTCATTGGTTGACGTGTGCCTACATCTTCGGCATTATATTTCTCTTGCACCATTAATTTAATTTTTCTCAGCATTAATTAATTGTTTTTCTTTGACAAGTCATGTTTTTAATAAAATTTTGAATACGTTACCTTAATGTTGCTGTCCCTTTATCTGCATAAGTTAAAACTCTCTCTATTCATAAGTTTAAAAAAAAAAAAGAAAGTTAATATTTGTTTGCACTCAAGCAATTAGGGGTTGGTTTAGTTAGGAGAAAGTTAGGTGTTATTTGATATGTTTATTTTGATCTCATTTTTATTTTGTAATTTTGAAGATAACGAAAATAATTCAAAACATATCTGGTTATTTGTGTTTTTAAAATATGTTTTAGAAAATAGAAAATGAGTTTACACATGATATGTAAAATGACAAAAAGTCATTTTGAGTGTTTTCAATCCAAAATAAAAAAAATCTCAAAAGACAAAAAACAAAAAATGTATTTTCTATTTTTCTAATTTTAAAATTTTCAAAACATAAAACACATGAAACAGAAAATATAACACAAAAACAGAAATAAAAACCAAAAGGCAGCTTAGTTTTTGATTTTTGAAACTTTGTTTTTCATTTTGTATAGTTTCTTTCACTAAACTTTAATAATGTTTTGGAAACTGTAACTTTTAGGTATGTTAATAGCATCCAAAATAAATTCGAAAAGTTTATTTTTGTTTGGATAAAAGTTATTCATTTGGTTAAAAAACAAAATCTCTTCTTTTTTTTTTTTTTTTTTAGTTTTTCAGATTTTTACCAAAACGGACATGATTTTTTTTTTTTTTTATGAATATGATTAGCACACCTAAAAGTTACAATTTTTTGAAAAAAATTATACTTTGATAAAAACAACAATTAAGACTAAAAAAGCCAAACAAAGCCTAAGAGATGAATAATACCAAAATTTTTTACTTTTTTTTTCATTTTATGTTTGATTTTATAAAAAAATTGAATAACATATTTAAAAACCTTCAAAATAAAAAGGAAAATCAAAATTTAATTAGAATTATCAAAAACGAAAAATACAAAAAAAAAAAAGAAAAAAAAAAAAAACTACTGACAAAGTTTTTCTAAATACTTAAAATTAAGAGTAACGTATCATGTTCCAATTTATAATTGTGTATCTTAGTTTTTTACTTAGATATTTGGAGATTTAACAAAAATATTAAAATTATTTTATTTCTTAATTAATCACGTTCCAACACCCTTTACGTCAGATTCAACTTTTTATTCAAATAATTCGTGTTAAATATCGTGCCGTATTATAAAAGAAAAAACATTGCTAGCTTTATTAAAAATCCACACACATGACATGAAAATGAGATGCTGAAATTTACCTTATATCAACAGGGACCCTGGTCGATTGCCAGGACAACTTTCCATGTGCTCTTAATCGGTAATTTTAGCCGGGCATAGGTCAGTTGGTGAAAAGATAAGAATGAGAAAAAATTCTGCTAGTCGCTGTAGGGGTTTGATTCTCATTCTAAGATAGAACCTTTGCATTGTACGAGCAGTAAAAAGTAAACCTTCACACCTTGCACTATTGATGCACATCTCGTGATTTACCTCCTCCACGATACTTCAAAATAGGGGCCGTGAGGATCCTCAAGGTAGGGTTCAACCTTTTTTTTTTTAAATTGGTAATTCTATTTATGGTATGGTAGTTGGTACGTACAAGTCAATATATATATAAGGGGTATTGTTTGGTGTGTCAAAAAATATAAAAAAAATTTAAAAAATTATTCATTTTTATCTAACTGTACGAATTACGAATTTACAACTCTTCTCACTTTTATCTCATTTTTCACTTTTTATCACTCCAAACACACTCATAATAGAGTGTTCAGAGTTATATAGATTTGTAGATATTTATATAATTTTTATCTTATAACTTGTGTAATGTCACGCCCCTAACATACTTATCCAGGACGGACGGCATGGAAATATAAGAATTAATAAAAATAAATAAAACTTGCACCAAGGTCAAGTCATATAGTAATAGCAAAATCAGAGCATCTAACAATGGTCTCTCATTCTCATATTAAATAAAAATAATATAATACATCACCATATAATCTCAATTTCATTAATGTAAGGACCCACAGTCCGGGTTACACAAATAAGATACAATAATCCTATGAAATGTGAAAGACTCTCTAAGTCAATCTAGTGGTCAACTTAACTCTGGGTGATCACTTCCTTGCCTCCCTGGATCACCTGCAATATGGATGGGATGAGCCAACTAACCTAGTAAGTAGGACAGTGTAAGTGTGCACCAGTTAACATATATAACACATAAACATATTCACAATAATATAATATAAACATGCATATCTCATGCTGTGTATGAAATAAAATGCAATAGTCATACATCATAAATTCTTCATCTACCCCCAACCTTATCCTAAAACGGGTGACACTTAGCTAAGCAAGTGAGGTCACCAACCATACCGTTTTCAGCGCTGACAGCAGATGCATATATCTCATATGAAAAATATACCGTGTGGGGAACCGAGTTACACCCCCACAGGTGTAAAACTCGGAGACTCCGTATTACACCCCCTGGCCCTTTCGTTAGAGAACCAAGTTACATTTCTAGTCGGGTATCTGCCTATCTCAAGCAGGTTTCCGGCTGCAATCTAGAGAAATCTCAAAGTCCATGTCTCATATTAACGTCCCAACTCCACATGACTAAACTCTAGTCATGTGAGATCACACATCGGTTGGGAGGGAGAACGAACCACGCCTAATAAGGGTGGGGAAACCTCTCTTTAGTGTGACGCGTTTCTTGAGGAGTGGAGAGTGCCCCGAATGGGACAAAGCCGTGAGGGGCCGAGTGAGCCCAAAGCGGACAATATCGGGATGATGGGTTGGCTGCAGCACCCCAACTCTAGCGACGCCTTTCCTGAGGGGTTGAGAGTGCCCCGAATGGGACAAAGCCGTGAGAGGCCAAAGCGGACAATATCTTCAGGCGGTGTTGGTCCCGGGCTGTTACAATGGTATTAGAGCCGGTGTCGGATAGGTGTGCCAGCAGAGACGCTGGGCCTCCAAGGGGGTGGATTTTGAGATCCCATATCGATTGAGAGAGAGAACGAAGCCTGCCTAATAAGTAGATGGTGGAAACCTTCCCACTGAGGAGGCCTTTTGGGGGGACTGGGATAGCCCTTGCTAAGAACAAAACCGTGAGGCAGTACCGAGAAGAGACCCGAGAGACCAAAGTGGACAATATCTTCAAGCGGCAGTGGTCCCGGGCTGTAACAAGTTATGTTTATATTAACTGGGGATTATCCAATATTTTAAAATTTTATTTTTTCAATTTTATCAAAATCATAAACATCATAAATCAATACATATATATGGCACGTGTCTTGGCACGTCACATAAACACGTGGCACTCTCGGCCAATCAACGCACATCAATTCTACCGGATAAAGCCACCAAAGATCCAATGTACATGATATGCTCAATCATGGAATTAAACATTTATCTCAATGTAAAAACATATTTACGTCCATCCCTCGGATGTTTTGAAATCTATTTTCCACATTAAAAACAATAATAACCAAGTTTGAGGGTCAAAATAAGCATTCGGGGGACAAAAGAAGTGAAACTACACAAAATGGCTCACGGTGGTCCAGACCACCCCTCCAGCCAGTCCGGACCACTGAGACCTGAAACCCATTCTGAGTTCGTTCTAAGTACAAATTGGACCCAAATTCGTCCAACCTAAGTTCCAACTCAACTACAACTCAAATAGAAACATTCCAATACTTAAATTTCATGTTTTCATGACTTCAATTCAAGAAATAACTCAAAAATATGTGAAATCTATCAACATATATTCATATATATATATACACACAGACACATATATATACATATATATATATAACTTTTCACACATTTAACCAAATCATGTATATATATACGAAAACAATCCCTACAACGTCTAGAATACGAATCTAAGTTTCACCTACCTCGAATCTGAAAAAAAAGCCGAGAAAAACGAAGAAAACCGGTTTAGCCTTCAAACTTCAAGTTTTGATTTCTCCCTCCTTAATTTGAATCACGGAAAACGGACTGCACCATGTCAATTACCGCGTCGAGACCTCCTTAGATCGACCAATTTTTGGCTTCGAATCTCTTTCTCTCCTTTCTTTCCTTCTCTTCTCTCTCTCTTCTCTCTCTTTTCTGTCTTTCCCCATTCTTCGCTTGGTAGTTGACCCAACAAAAGGGAAAGGAAAAAGAAAGAACAGAAAAAGAAGAACAGAAAGAAAATAAGAAAATAGTTGGGCCTTTGGCTAGTTTGTTCAATCTAATATCACTTCGAGTCAAACCCAGCCTAGTAAAATAATATAATTCAATTCAATTTAAATTAAAATACATTATCAGTCTAAAATCATACAAAATTAATTAAATTTAAAATACCAAATGCTACATGCAATAAGAGGAAAATTTTAAATTTTATAAAGATTTATAAAATTTTGTTGTGCTTTGTTTTTTTTTAGCATTAAATGCACGTAATTAAGGACATCATGTTAAATTTTTTATTTAATTTTGTCATATGCCGTTTTTATAATAATGTAAGATGTCGATCATAAAACGTAACTCAATTAATAAAATTTTAAATTTATTTTTTAATAATCAGCAATTTAAATCTCTTCAAAATTGCTGAGGTCCTGCTCGATTCTTGACGAATTAGCCGTGCGCAGCATCGCCTCAATTACGTACAATTACGTAATACCCACTACGGAACGAAATGAAACGAACGGTTGCCGAGTATTCACTATTCAGAGGAGCTCCAAGAGTGCTGAAGGTAATTCAGTAATTAATGTGTAAAAAAATTAATAGTTTCGATACCGTTTTCATTTTTTTAAAATATTTTAATAATTTTAATTTAATTTAATTTATTTTCAATAATTGAATAATCATTTGATGATTCATTTAATAATTCTAATTTTTAATAATTTAATAATATAAATATCAAAGTTGTTAGTATTTTACACATCAATCCTTTAATTATGAATTCATTTGAAATTTTAAAAATTAAAATTAAAAATCATTCGTTTTTTATCTCACTGTATAAATTATGAATTCATAATTTTTATTGAATCTTATCACTTTTTGTTACTCCAAACATTACTTAAGAGATGAAAATTTGTCACGTCGAAAATTCAGGAGTATGAACAATTAACTATAATTCTCCAAATCACCAATTCAATTTAATCATGGCCACTAATAATTTTTAAACTTAGATAAAAATTCATCTCTAAACCACCAATTCAATTTAATCAAAGCCACTAATAATTTTCAAACTTAGATAAAAATTCATCTCTAACCTCTTAAACTGAGACTTTACATAATAATCCACTTCCCAAAATAAATAAATAAATAAATAAAACAATTGTACAGTTCTCTTTCTACAGTTAACTATTTTACTTTCCAAACTAAGCCTTATTAAAGTGGGATGAGGTTGGATAAAGTCCCACACAATTAGCATGTTATTACCGCCTGTGCTTTGGACAAACAAATCGTGAGTAAAATTAAGTACTCACGCAACTAAGATGGCGTTTGGAGTGATAAATAACAACAAAAAATATAGTTTGAGTTGATTTTAGGCGTTTGACATCTAATAGAGTTTTTTTGAGAAGAATAGTAATATTTTTGTACCACAAACGCAAAACCGTGGGAATGATTTCTCAAATTCGTTCCCACGGATTCAAAAAAATTAGTACAAAATAGCGACAATAGTACTCGATTGAAAGCTTTCAACTCGAAAAATATGATTGTCAAAAAATTTAACCATTCGGTTAATCTTTTTTCAGATTTTTTATTTTTTTTAGTAAAATATTAAAATTTTTTATGATAAATTATTAGTTCGTAATTCATGCAGTGAAATAAATTTTAAAGATTTTTAGAAATTTTTAGAGCTTTTGTTTTTGATTTTTTTTAAACTAAACGCCCCCTACCTCGCACCACAGTTAAAAAAAAGTCACTTTTTTTATTTATTTTAGAGTTTGGCTTTCTTGATTAAAAATGTTTGATTTACAAAATTAAAAAAAAAACCAACATTTATTAATTTTTTTTTTTGTCAAACACAAAATCAACTTTTATAATTTTCTCCTACTTTTGCAATTTTTTATTAATTTTCTTTAATCATTATTAACTTTTAATAAATTTTATCAAATTTTATAAATTTTTGTCAAACACTCAACATCCTAAAAAGACATTGTTAAAGAAAAATAAAAAAAGACAAAGTTGCATATAAATTTTTGTGTTAGATATTTTAAAAAATAAAATTTTCATTTGAACATAAAAGGGGCAAAAATATTTCAATTTCTGTATAAAATTTTTTCGTCAAATAATTTGAACTCACATAGTGCAAATTCAATAAAATATAACACATTTTGTAAATTTTGCACTTTGATTCAAATTATAAAAACAAAAATTATGTACTTATTTTTAAATTTGGATGGAAGTTATGTATTTTTCGGTAGTGGAGAGAGGATAAAGCATAATTATTTTTTCTTAAAAAATGTATCTCATAAGTTTTGGATACTAATTTTGTTTAAATTAATTAAAATTAAGAAATGATTCTTCTAAATGAAAGATAACAATAGATTTTTCTATAAATTAAATTGTAAAATGAACCAATAGACAAGTAAGCTCATTTGGGTTCGTCAAAATTCATTTGATTCAATATCATTTGATATTGATTAAAAAATAAATAAATTAAATTTAAGTAATTAGTTACCCTCACTTTCAATTACTATTTTTATTTATTATGACATTTTCAATGTGGTAAAGGAATGTTTTGGTGCGCTAATATTTGTTGAAAAAATTTAAAAATTTTTAAAAATTTATTTCATTACACGCATTATGAATCAATAATTTATCTCATTTTATCTTATTTTTTATTACACTAAACACCCCAAAAGTACGTCTATTGAATGGATGAGCAGGGTCTTTTGGACAGTTCGAGGTTGTCGTACCGCATCTATTCTTTATAGGATTATAGTGTACAAATAAAAGGTTGAAATATAATTTTTATTTTTTTAATAATTTAATAATTTTGATTTAATTTAAGTTTTTAAAATAATTTAATAATTAGTTAATAATTTAAATTATTTAATAGTATAAATTTTTTAATAATTTAATAATATAAATCTCTGCCTTTTATTTTTATACAGCCGACATGCACCCCTTTTTCGACCTTTGCTTGTAAATTTTTTCAAAATAATTTAATTTTCTACTCAAGCCATTATTAATATTTGACCTTCAAGTCAATACTCAAAACAGCGTCCAAACAGATTTGCCTCCCAACCGTTACAATTCAAATCAGGCAAATTTCAACCCCCACTCGCTGGTCCTCGGAAGAACCACTGAACTCGCTACCCATGCCATCAAACACGGTAAACCCGAGGACAGAACCGGAAACCTACGCCTCAGCATTAATCTTGTTTGTGGCTTTATAAACTACGTAATGAATATTTGGAGAGAAAAACAAAATGGGATAAAATGAGAAAAGTTATAAATACATAAAATAAATTTTTAAAAATTTTTAGATATTTTTAAATTTTTCAGCAAAGTTTATCTCACCAAACACCCCTAATAAATTCCTATGAACTTTTATAAAATTCAAATTTTTACATGTAGATTTTATCAAGGGTGAATTGCCTTAACACCTCTTGTAGTTAGATTTATTTATACTTTTATCCTTTCAAATTTAAAAATGTCCACTAATAACTTTTATACGATATATAAAAGTGAAACAACCAAATGATTCGTGAAATTTAACAGTACGTAAATTACACGCGTATTAAGTCTGAAACATTGGCTGAAAATTCTAAAGTAAAATGACTAAAATACCCTAGGTGTTCAAAAATGGGAGACTCGATCGTATGTCTCCATAGTCATTATTCCTTTGGCTAAAAATACCAATTGTAAGTTGTGCGAGCTTTCGTGAGATAGCAAAGGAAGGTTGCAGATTCAACATATAAGGTCTTGAGATTGCATCTTCTTCCTAATCTTCTTATTCATGTTTTGAAGGTTCAAATTTTGCTATGCAAAAGGTTCAACTCATCTATGATTTTTGGGTTTGAATTTTTATAATAGATGAACTAGGGTAAATTGGCATGGATGAGTTTGGATATAAATTTAGAGTAAAACATGTTAGAGAAAAATTATTTTAACAATTTGGATACAGCAACAAACATTTACCTCTTTTTTTTTTTTTTTTCAGGTGTGGTGGTGCTCTATAACACCCGACATTTTAAATTGAAATATTTTTGTATTATTTTAAACTGATGATATTTTTAATTCAAACTGAATTGAGTTATGGTAATTACATTGGGCTGGGTTTGACCCGAAGTGGTATTGGGTTGAACAAAGTGGGCCAGGGCCCCAATATTTCTTTTCTTATCTTCTTCTCCTGGTTTGGCTGGCAGAAGGAGAAACAGGAAAAAAAATAAAGGAAAAGGAAGAGAGAGGGAGAGATTCAGAGCCGAAAATTTGGGCGATCTAGGGAGATCTCGACGCCGTGATCAACGTGGTGCGGTCAGTTTTCCGTGATTTGAACTGAGGAGGGAGAAATTAAAGCTTGAAGTTTGGAGGCCAAACCGATCTTCTTCGTTTTTCTTTATTTTTTTTCAAATTCGAGATAGGTGGGACCTATATTTATGTTCTAGACGTCATAGGAATCATTTTGGTATATATATGCATGTTTTGGTAGTATATAGAGATATGTATATATACGTATATATATAGAGTTATGTGTATATATGCATATATATGTGTTTAGAATTGGTATGTGATGGACTTAAAATGTGAAATGAGATATATGTATATCATGGTAACAATTTGGTGAACCGTAGTGAAATTTTATTGACAAATTTTAGAACCGGGTTGGTTGATTTTAGCCGAGGTTGGTTTGGGGAAGACGATAAACAGTAGGTATAACATAGGGGGACGAGGCCGCGTGCTCTCTGCGACCCTTACTGGCAAAACTTAAAATCTGGGTAGGCCGCGGGGGCGCGCTCCTTGCACCCAATCCGCGACCTTCTCGGGTTTTGTCTGTGTAGTTCCTTTTTTGTTCTTTTTTCTTGGGTTGGTTCCCACATACATGTAGAACATGATGGTATGAGTATTTAGTAAAATTTAGGGGTTTTTATTCATGCTTGAGTATAGCATATTATGAATTAATTTGAGATGTTTCCATTTCATGATTGGGCATATCATGTGCAATTAGAGTTTGGGATGGTTTCATCCGGTGGAAGTGATGTGTATGGATTGGTCGAGAGTGCCATATGTTTATGTGGCGTGCTGAGGCACGTGTTATATATGTTAATTTTGATGAAATTAAGAAAATAAGATTTTTGTAACACCGGATGATCCCCAATCGATATAAACGTGACTAGAGCTTAGTCATGCGGAATTGTGACGTTAATAGGAGATATAGACCTTGAGATTTTTTTCAGACTGCAGCTAGATACCTGCTTGGGATAAGTAGATGCTTGCCTAGGATATGCGGATGCCCGATTAGAGGTGTAACTCGGTTATCTAGCGGAAGGGCTAGTGGGTGTAACTCGGAGCCCCTGAGTTTTACACCTGTGGGGGTGTAACTCAGTTCCCCACATGGATATGAGATATATATATATATATATTTGCCGTCAGCGTTAAAAACGATGTGTTTGGTGAGCTCGCATGACTTGGCTGAAAGTCTTATTAACTGTCACCTGTCCCAGGATAAGTTGGGGGTAGACAGAGAATTTAGAATGCATGGCCATTGCATTTTATTTCATTTCATGACATGAGATATACATATTTATATTATGTGACTAGGCTTATATCATGTGTTATATATGTGTACACTAGGGCACACTTGCACTGTCCTACCTACTGGACTAGTTAGCTCATCCCATCCACTTTGCAGGTGATCCAGCGAGGTCGGGAAGTGATTACTTAGAGTTGAGTTGACTATTGGATTGATTTAGAGGGTCTTTTATATTGTATGAAATTATTGTATTTTATTTGTGCGATCCGGGTTGTGGGTTCCAACACTTATGAGGTTTAAAATTTCATGGTGACGTATTTTATTGTTTTTATTTTATATGGGAATGAGGGACGAATATTAGTTGCTCTGATTAATATTGTTACATTATGACTTGACCTTGGTACATAGTTGTTTATTTTATTTAGTTCCTATATTCTCATACCGTCCATCCCAGACAAATTAAGTTAGAGGTGTGACATGCTCAATCACTATCAAGGTGCTTCAAGGTTGCAAATGGTCACTATCAGGGTGCTTCGTGATTAGAGATGGTAGATCATTATTCCAAATATGTGCTTATATTTGAATCTAAAAGTACTCGGAGCTTTTTTTTTTATACTGTTGATGTCGAAGATGTTGAAGTAGTTGCAGTTGCAGTTACAGTTGGAGTTGGGCAAAAATGACTTTTTACAACTTAACATAACGGCATCTGTTGTTACACTTTTACGTATAGTATAAGGGTTATTAGTGCATATTTTTAAGTTGAAATAGTAAAAGTATAAATGGGTCTAAGTACAAGAAATATTAAAGCAATTAACCCTTTTATTAATGTCAGAGCTCCGTTAATGATTTTTTTAATTATTGACAAAATTACCATTCTCTATTATTTGCCATAACTTACATTTTTCTCGTCATTAGTTTCCCAGTCTAACTCTCCTCATTAATTGTTAGAGCTCAATTAATACTTTATTTAATTATTCACAAAATTACCCCTCTATTATTTTATGAATCTATATTATCTCTTCATAATTAATTTATCTCTCTCATCTTACCTATTTATCTTTATTTCTTTTTTTTTTCTTTTTAAAAATCATATTATTCTCTCATTTTCTCTCTTCAAAAAACATATCTATTGAAAATATAATCAAATAATAAATTTTTCATTTAAACTTAAAATTTATTAATATGCCATTGAATTATAAAAAAAAATTTATTTGAAAAAAATCTCTCTTTAAAATATAGTTAAATAATAAATTTCTCGTTCTAGAAAAATTTATATTTTTTATCAATATAAATTTTTTTAATATATTTTGTCCCTCAAAAAATAAATAAGATTTGGTTTTTAATATTTTT